>NEWO01000002.1:677450-690381 GCA_003013225.1 Phalaenopsis aphrodite
GTTGTCTCCCTCGAAACTTCCCTTAGAACCTTATCGCCAAGGCTAAGGATTATTAAGCTATGGGCCCTATCAAGAATCACGTTCTTCTCTTTCTCTGTCATGTCGGCCGGAAATGCCGCCGAGCCGTGCAAGGCTTCTGCAACGCCTTGCTGCACCAACAGGGCTTTCATCTTTACTCTCCACAAACCAAAGTCATTCTTTCCTGTGAACTTCTCGATGTCGAATTTTGCGGAGCCCATTGTCGTGGGTGGAGTTTCCCACAGACGGCGCCAATTATTGTGAAATCCGCTCCGCAAAACACCTACAAGAATTGTTCGAAGGAACTCCTACGAATTGTGTTAGATAAGAAAGATATTTAATAAAGTTATCCAAATCTTTCCAGCAAGAATAGGATTACAAATTATTATAAATCTTGCTCCGGCAAGAATCCTTATTGCCAAGTTCCAAGAACACCAAGAATTCCTTCTTGTAATTGATCACCCCAAGGAGCACCAAATTCCTGTTATTGCTTCCTCACGCAATTGCTTGCGGTTCTTGCTTTCATACGCCGAGCCCCTTGCTGCCTTCAGGCCGGAGGAAATAAGCAATGAAATCTCTTCCTGTCTTTGCTCCAGGACCTTGCTGTAGTTCTTTTGTGTACGTAACTCCCTGTAGGCTACTTCACGTTCTTTTGGACAACCAAGAATCACTGTTCTTGCTGTTTCAACCCAAAGAAAAATAAAACAAGAAAAGAAAAGGATGCAACAAGAACACAAACACAAGAGATTACGTGGTTCGGTCCTTAGACCTACATCCACGGAGGGAATCGCTACCAAAATTCACTAGCATAAAGGAAGATTTACAGGCTCATTACATCGAGGAATCACAAAGTCTCTCTAGATTTTTCTCTCTACAAGACCTCTCCCTTAATTCTAAAGCCTCTCCAAAATCTTCCTCCCCTTGCTGAATTTTCCTCCTCCTCTTGATCTTCTTGATCAGATTTTTCTCTCCTTATGATGGTCTCTACATCCCTTAAGACCCCTCATCTATTTATAGATGGATGAGGCTTCCAAGTGGCAAAGAAAAAATTACAAGTGTGCCATTTTATGTCATAATTAAGAGCCATGAATAAACAACAATATATATATATATATATATCATAGTCATGTACTCACAAGGGCACTGAATAAGAATATAGATAATTTTGTATTGCTTTTTTATGCATTTAAAATGTGTGCTATATTTTTCTATCTTTTCTTGCATTTTTCTCTATTATTTGTATCCATTTATGCTTTTCAAGGCATTTTTATATGCAATTGTAGGTATAGGTTAATGAGAACTTAATAGCGCATTAAAGAGGCGTAGGAGCAAATTCAAAGTAAGCTCCCATTCCATTCAAAAGCACCAAGCAAGCTACTTCCCATAGTCCAACTGAAAGTATGGAATAGAAGCACCACTTATATGGTGCATAGGTGCCTAAAGGCAACAGTAATTACGCCCAAAGCTGGTGTAACTCCGCCAGTGTGGTGTGGCTATGCCCTTTAGTCACATATATATGCTCTTTCATACACCCCTATCCCAGACACCATACCAAGAGGCTGGCGCCTAGGTTCCACATCTAATGGCGCTAAGGCGTCACCCAAGAAAATATGGGCAAACTTAATGACGCCACTGTGCCACCCACAAAAACTTTGAGGGAGGGAGACATCAATTGAGGGAAACTTCAGGGCTCCATGGTAGAACTCTAGCAATAGCTAATCACTCTGAGTGTGAAGACAATTCATTTAATGTAGCAACCTAGCATGGCATCAAAGGACTTAAGAAGGAAATTACAAAGGCAGAGATAGTCTGTGAAGATGGTCTAGAAGTGAAGACATGGAAAATGCTCTGTGAAGATTCTCGTGTAGATGCTCTATGTGTTTCTTTTGTGTTCTTATCAGTCTTTGAAGAAGCAAAACTTTGTAAAGGAGAGAGAGATAACAAGATTGTGAGGGCATGTGTGAGAGAATCTTGGAGGGACAAATCAAAAAGATTGTCCAATAGTCTTAGCATTCATCATTGAAGGAGTGGTGAATGAAATTTTAAATCAAGGGTATAATCTTTCTAGGTTTTCCTTCTAAACTCGTGTACTTTGTTTGATTTAATTAAAACAATGAGTTTCACTTTATTTAAAATCATGAATAGTAATTAAGACTCGTTTCTTTTCTAATTTTTGTGAGTAAAAGGTCTATGGCTTAATTGTTGTGTATGTGACTTATGTGAAAATTTATGGTGGTGAAGTTTTAAGTTTTCAATTTTCATATACATTCGACCTAACCTGTTGAGTTATTAATACTCGTGATCTTTGAGTCTCAAAACAGTTTTTAATGAAATAACTAGGTTAAGAGTCATTAACTAAAGAAAATATGAATATTGCTCTTATGTTAGTGCAATATTGTTAAAAAGTACAGAATCCTGGGATTTTCACTTGATTTAGGCAATAAATATGTCTGAAGTGTTAATTTTCTTATTGCCACTAGGAGGGGCTAAAGATAATATTTGGTCCTGATGCCACTTTGTTAACTCTAAGGCTTTTAGAACCCAAATTAGAGGATATAGTCTCACTCATCTGATTGCCTTGCAAATTTAAACTAGGATTTTCATCTTTTCAAAAATTTGTTTTATATACTTTTAAAAATCACCAAAATTCAAATAGTAAATCTAGACTCAAAATCAATAGACTAGAGCTTTTTCAAAATTTGGGAGTTCCCTTGTTCCTTGTGAGATCGATACATGAACTCAATTTTGTATACTACTTGGATGGCATATATAGATGTGTGTATCACCGGTGCTTCTCAACATTCGCTCCGTATCACTTTTTGACACCGACATTGAAACCACGCGACTATGATCCACAAGGTCATGGAACCACAGGATTGCAAAATCTCTTGTGGTCACAGTAGACCTCCCATGATTGCGGTAGACCTCTTGCACGCGATGAAATCCATAATCTACTTTCACATATTTTTTTCCTTTTTTGTTTCTTTCATGATTTCCTATTTTTAATAAAAATTTCTCTATGAGGGAACTATATTTATTTTGTTATTTTTTATTTTTAGCAACTTTCAATTTTTTTTTAGTATTTTGGTGATTTTAATATATGATTTCTACATGTGAAGTGATGTATCATTTTCCTTTTATAAGTGGTGCATTTGTATCATGCTTTGAAATAAGAAGTTAATCCTCCTCGATTCAAAGTTCCCTTCATTTCTTTCAGCTGGGAAAACCTTTGAATGACACCTATTCCCCTTTAAACATCCCCAATCACCCATATTATCGTTTCTCTTACTATTTATCCACCTCTCATTGTTAACTTTGCTTCCCAAATATCTTTTAGGATCCCTCAAGCGATATCATCTAGTCTTAGAGCCCAACAAAATCTAAATTTCTAAAATAAAAAAGGTAATAATCCTTGAAATATCCTATCCATTCTTATGAAAATTCTTATCCATAACCCAAACTTTTTGAAATTCAATCTTCCTACTTCCACCGAAATCCCGCACTGATATCTAACACTAAACCCCAAAATTTTGACCAATTTATCTACAACCCTACACCCATAAAAATCTTAAACAAGAGAAAATAAAATGTTTCCACGCAAAGGAAATCTACAAAGGGGTGCTCAGGAGATTACTATATAGGATATGTAATGTGAATTCCTCCAAATGCAGCAGAGGTTCATTGCCTTTGAGAGAAGACAATCTGTTGAGGTCACCCATGGCCACAATGATAAGCCATCAAATCGATGAAAGGGATATCAATATATTAATTGATAAAAAGACAATACCCTAATGATTTGACATGAAATATCAAAGAAGTTAGGATCCTGGAGTGACAATTGATTTACTTGATTTTGATGATTACATGATTGCAAATGAATTTATTTAGTGGTTGCACATAGTGGAATGAATATTTGAGTATAAGAATATTCCACTTGACTAAAGGGTTAAGCTAGTTGCTACTAAGCTAAGGAAAAATACATTTTATGGTGGGTGAACCTAAAGAATCATCAACAGCGGGAAGGGCATGGTAAAATTATTACATGGCCCAAGATGAAATGAGAGATGCAACTCATGTACTTGCCATCACATTACATACATGATTTACTTTTTATACTTCATTACTTACAACAACAATATATCTTGGTAGAGTAGTAATTGGGTTGAGGAGTGTATGTCAAAGTGTGGCCTAATGAAGCTTGGTGAGAACACTCTAGCTCAATATGTTAGGGGATTGAGAACAACCATTGACAATGTGAGATAAGTACAACATTATTGGACATTACATGATATTTAGATACTGACTTCATAAGTAGATAAACAATAATATCACCGGGTGATTGTCACAGATATAAGTAGGGTTTAAGTGCATAATAAAGTGGTAAGTTACACAGAGTAGAACATCCAAGCCTAACCAACTTGAGGAGAAAATAGTTCGAAGTAGACAATAGATGAAACCAACCAGCACTTTTAGATCCATTATGACAAGAAAGTGTTTCAAGTGTCACTATATTGGGTGCAGTGTATCAAAATGCCCAAAAGAGAATGATCTCATTCACGGATCAAATAGTAGTTGAAGAAAGGAATAATGACATAAGAGATGATGAAGACATTAGAGAGGAGTCTCAAATTTCAACTGATGAGAAAGAAATGTTAGCGATTCAAGCTAAGCCGGTGAAAGGGACTCTAGCTGGATTAATATTGCTTGTTATAGAAGTTAGCATGTCCTATAAGTCGATACCAAAGAAGTGAAAACCTTTATTGAGAGAATTACCAAATATCATGACAAATAGTTTAACACTTCGGTGGTTGCCATTAAAAGGGACATAGTATATCATATATTTCATTTTAGAGTAGATTACTATGAACAAACTCGTTTATTTTATTCTCCTAGTCAAGTATGATAAGTGTGAGAAGCATATTACAAATGTAACAACTCAAGAATTGGTTCATGAGAAAACTCATCTACATGCAGTTCTGACTCCGATTCTGTAAAAAAAGGTTGAATATTTGTTCTTTCAAGAGAAACTTTGATAAGATATACTTATTTCAGTGTTATCTTGGGTAGACATGAGAATAGATTTCATAGTGAGACTATAACATACACAACAAAGCAAATAATTTATTACGATGAGGGTAGATTGAAAAAAAAAAGCCTCAAGAGAATAAGGTGAAACCTCCCTTTTCATTGTTAATTTCTTATTTTTAATTAGGTTTTTCTATGAGAAATTACATTATCATGTTATTTTCTTTTTTTAGGAAATTTTTGTTTTGTTTGTGTATTTTGGAGATTATAATATCTAATTTCTACGTATAGAATGTTGTATCTTCTTCCTTTTGTAAGTGGTGCATCTCTATCTTACTTAAGAATAGGTGGTGAAACCTCCTCATCTCTCAAATATTGTCTATTTGAAGTTCCCTTTGTTTCCTTTAGTTGGGATAGTTGTTGAATGATGCCTATCCCCATTATAATTGTCATCAATCACTCATATCTTCATTCCCTTACTATTTTTCCACCTTTTCCTATCAAATCCACTTATGAATACATTCTAAGATCCCTAAACTGTATTAATTTCCCTACTTGCTATCAATTTATTTTCAAAATTTTATATTTTCCTCTCTTGAAAGTTTTCTACAAACTCATTTCATCATGGTACAAGAGTAGTAACATTATCCTTCTTCCTCACACTTTAAACAGTAACAGCTTCAATTACATCTAAATTCTCACCTAATTTCTTCATCATCTCATTCAAAACAAGGTGAATATGCTTTGCTACAACAAGACACTACTATCTCTATCCTACCCTCACCAAAATTTTTAATAAGTAACATCAAATATATAGCAAACACAGTTCTCAAAAACTAATAACTATCCTATTTGAAGTTCGTAAAATCTTGAACTGTTTATTTGTGATGGCTTGGACAATTTCTTGACCAGAAACTCAACTTTTCCTCAATTTCGCACTAGCAATACAACTGGTCATTCTTCCAACCTAGACTACACAATATGGAAACTCAAAGATAAAAATTATATGCAACATCATACTCATCTAATTCTCCATTTCTCCTACAATACTACCTCACATCTGCTCCATAGACTCCACAACAACCATATGAAAAACAAGTATTAAATCAAAACTAATTCAACTCATGAATGAACCTCATCGTACCATGATGAAGAATTAGATCATGACCTAAGGTCTTACTCGCATTAGGTTTTTGATAGCCAATTAGTAGCAACCAGATGCAAGTTATATATTAAAGACATTGTACTTTATATCATCAATAGTCTGCCATCCACATATCAACCATTCAAGGCAGCAATCAGAACAAGAATATAACTCATTTATTGAGATAACCTCTGCTCACTTCTCAATCATGAGAATATAAACACCTAATCTAAAAAAGACCAAGTGACAAACTATGTCATCAATAACTCTTTCATCATATAGAGGTTGTAACTATAGATCAACAAATAGGAGGAATGGAAGATACTCACCTTAGACTCCAACCCTTTTAGCAATACAAATAGTGAACAACAAACAAACCTTTAATTTTTTATCAGATCTACGGTAAGAAAGGTCAATCCACCTTTGTTGACACATAGCTAACCTATCTTATACTCCAACAACACCTAACAACAACTTATCATTAATATAATTCATCTCATAATACAAAAAAAATTGCACTTTTGATAGTAGGGCCACCTCATAACTCACCAATGATTACTCACATATGCAATCATTAACATGGTACATTGAATAAAAAAAAGTCATATTTGTGATGGAAACTCTCTTCCCATTTCTCACACAGCTAGTAAAATATTACCTACACCAGCATGTAAGCTTACTATCTCCAAACTACATTGTGCTCCCTCATTATCACATAATATCATCTCATTCATAACCTTACACAAGATAATCACAGCTCAATTCACATTAATGTTGATGTTTTTCAAACAAAAGACCAAAACTCTACTTAAATAATCATTAAGGAGTGCATCGACCAAGGACTGCACTCCATTTCAAGCTTCCAAGCTCTTGTTCCACTACATCCTCCATTAACCTATAACATCGAAGGCATGGATATCCCCATCAAGCAACAATTTTTGTCATATCACAACATCATCATCATTTACAAATTTTGGCTTATTTTCTTTGATGTAATGTTTGTAGGGATTTAAAATTCAAAAACCACCTTTCCCTACATCTACTAATAGATCCATACGATCATTTCAACTGTTAGATTCTGATGTTTTGGGTCTAACCCTAATTTCATCTTCAAGTTTCTATAAATATCATGAGTTATTCACTGATGCTACTCAAGCTACACTTGGCTATCTTTCATGACCTTTACCTTAAAAACAATCAACTAATTCATTTATCTCCAAAAATAATCATAAATCAATTTAGTAACACCATTGAAATCTTAAGAATTAATGGTGGAGGTGAATATACATCAAATTAATTCAATCATATCTTCAATCCCACGAATGGAATAAGACAACACATCACCTACTCCTTCACACCTGAACAAAATACAATGGTTGAACAAAACATCACCACCTCTTATAAACCACTTATAATCTCCTAACAATAGCTCAAGTTTCAAATTATCTCTAGATATATACACTTTACACTAATATTGACTTCATCAATATATTACCTACCAATGTCCTTATTATGAACACTCCATCTTCATGCTGCATAATTCCAAACCAACTTTCAAGCACTTTAGTATAGTTGGCCGCACTTACTTCCAATGAAAAACTCTTACAACCCCCAACAAACACATCCAAAAAACATTTCATTTTATGTTTATAGGCTACTCCACAACACATATGGGTTACTATTTCTTGGACATGTCCACCAATAAAGTAATAATATCAAGACATGTGGTCTTAAGTGAAAATCATTTTCCTTATGTTTCCAACAACCCAATAAACACTAATGGATCCACTCAAACTACATCACTCCCCACCATCCCTCCACTTCTATTAGTACCATCTTCAATATCAAATACATTTGCCCAACCCAAATTCTCTATCAACACCACATCATCCGCTCTAATTGACCATACCTATCCAACAACTACCACAAATCAACCAACAACCCATCAACTTACCCTATCTTCTCATCCATTGTCATCTCAAACTACTCATCCAATGACCACTCGATAAAAAACTGAAACTCTGAATCCCAAATCTATTCTCAATCTCACACACCAATTACAAACCCCACCAAAACTAATAAGTTACTCACAAGCACAGAAATATCCTAAATGGAAGAAGTCCATGTCTAATAAATTCATGACTCTTCAACAACAAGGCACATGAGACCTTATTAAAAAACCATCCAATCAATTATTTATTGGATTTAAGTGGAATTTTAAAACAAAACTTCATTCAAATGGCATTATTGCTTGTCATAAGGCCCGCCTAGTAGTTTAAGGTAACACTCAAGAATATGACATCAACTATTGAAAACATTCAACCTTGTTGCAATAATGGCAGTAGAAACAGCTCTTTTAGTAAGTGCCCTCAATAATGGATGTACATGAAACTAGCTAGACATCTCCATAGAATTCCTTCATGGCACATTGGAAGACACATAATACTGCATCAATCACCCATTCTAATAGATTTCCAATTCTCCCACCATGTTTGCAAGCAAAGGAAAACTATTTACGAGCTTAAACAGACTCCATGCTAATTGTATTCCACATTCTCAGGTATTCAAAGAATAATGCTTCAAACTCAGCTCGATAGACTCATCATTATTACTTCATAAAATGTCCATTCATACCATCTATCGACTCATTTATGTTGACAACATATTAATCACATGAGATGACCCCAACTCCATGAAACATCATATTCAAAATCTACACAATAGATTCAACCTCAAAGAATTAGAACCCATCTCCACATTTTTGGGCATTAACTTCCAACAAATACCTCAGGTTTACTTCATTCACCAACACAACTACATTCTGAAACCACTTCACAAAACAAGAATGCAAACCAACAAACCAATCTCTACACCAACATTCAACAAAACTCCCAACTGATCTCTAATCACATCAAGCATTCCCAAATGTCACACTATACATGCAAATCGCCAAATCATTATAATGCCTAACTCTCACTGGAACAAACATTGCATGTCATTGCATTATACCAGATATGTCAGCACATGCAATCTCCCCTCAATCAACATTATCCAACGATAAAAAAAATAATCAGATATCTTCGTTTCCATCACCGAGGGAGACCTCACCTTGATTGCATATTCTGATATAGCTTGGGTCGTAGATGACACTGAAAAGATAAGATCAATAATAGGCCACTACTTTCCGCTCAATTCTAAACCAATCCTCTAAAGTCTAAAAATATAGACAATTGCTTCTCGATCGTCAACAAAAGCAGAGTATCACACCCTTATAACAACCACAATAAGACTGGTTTGGCTTCAGGATCTCCTCTAAGAACTAGGATTTTCTCTAGAACAACTAAACCCAAATTCTTTACTGTAATACCCCCACGATAAACATATCAAACAACCATGTTTCACAAGGAATCAAGCTATAGAAATCAGGGCCACATTTCCTCCATAACTATACAAATCAGGCATCCAACCATAGAAGACCAACTTACATCTTTACAAGTCTCTCCATTTCTAAATTCCATAAATTGAGAGATAAACTCAAGGTTCAACCACTTGAATTTTAAGTTTGAGGGGACCTTAGAGAATACAACATGCACTCATTTGCAACCTCCACATGGGCAAGTGGTACCCCTTATCCTTGCCATAACAACTAGATTAAATTATCACCATTCATTTCAAACAAACAAAATATTATACCATTCTCATATACTCAAAAGGGAAGTGAATAAGAATATATAGATTATTTTATTACTTTCCCAACTTCTGTCAATTGATTCTCAAAATTTTAGATTTTTCTCTCATGAAAATTTTCTATAAGCTCATTCATCAATAATTGCGAACAATGGTTGTGGATAGTGGTAGCAAATGTGAGGCTAAAATGGCCAATGGTGATAGGGCGATATCCAATGATGGTAACTATTGGCAAGTGGCGGTACAACTATGTCGGTGGTCATGGCGGTTGCCGGGGGTGACAACTCCTCCCATAGTTAGATTTGTCTTCCAAGAATAAAAATAGTTATAAAAAACTAACTCTTTTTTCATAGAAAATTAAAAAAGTAGCCATATTAACGATAACTCCACTTCTCTTCTAAACCACTAGATGAAACTACATATTCTCTTAATGAATTTTTCCTACAGACAAAATTTCAGTAAATTCCTCACATGATAATCAAATTGACACTACAAAAGGTCATGCAGCTTTGCTTATTTTGTGTGCTTCAGCAGTGGATTTTAAGGCCATATGTACTGCTCTTTGGTTATTTGGTACATGCTAGCTTTTATTGTCTGACAAGATCTCCATGGAAACACTTTTACAGTAACATAAATAACTTATAATCGCTCTAATGAAAGTATTCTTCTGAACGTATTTGTAATAAGTATCTTCAAAACCATGAATGTATTAATGCTCTTGTTGCCTCTGCATCCTTATATTTTCTGCACAGAAGCATTAATTCATGGATTATTATATATGTTCCTTTTTTTTTTGTACTTTGTGGGAGTGAAGTAGCAGCAATATCAGGCATTAAAGAGCTTGCACAAGCTCTCATAAGCTCATAACGCTATGATTTATAATGAAAGTAAAATATCATGACAATCTTAAGCCAGGAATTTAGGTTAGAATACTTCAAATATCTATGGAAACTCAATAAAATTATGTTAGACATAGTTCTTAACTTCTCTTTCAAATTCTAATGTTAATTCTTTTTATTCAAATTTTGTGTGATAGAAAAGTACCGTTTAGACTGGAAGTAAAATTTTATAAGATGGTAGTGAGAACCGCAATGCTCTATGGCACTTAATGTTGGCCTTTAAAAGAGAAAATTAATACTAAGTTAAGTGTTGCCGAGATGAGAATGATTAGGTGGATGAGTTGCTCTACACTTATACACAAATTGCGAAATGAATATCTCCGTGATAGGGTTGGTGTAGCTCCAGTGACGCACAAAATTAGTGAGAGTCGTTTTAGATGGTATGGTCACATTAAACGTCGGCCATCTGACAATCAAATTAGAAGAGTAGAACTTTTAAATTGGACTTATGTTAAGAAAGACAGAGTAGGCCTAGGAAGGCTTGGACTTATTGTATAAAAAATGATCTTAATTTATTAGAACTACATGAAAAAATGGCACTAAAGAAGATGCAATGGAGAAAAATGATTCATGTAGCCTACCCCGCGTAGTGGGATTAATGTTATTGTTGGTGTAATCAAATCTTATGAATATACAAGAAAATTTGTTCTTTGTAAAGCTTCCACATGAATGAATGAAATTTTAAAACTGCAAAACTTTCTATTTTAACTAAATTATTTTTGAATTTAAAGACAAATTTCTCTAGCAAAGAAAGCTGAAGAAACTTCAAGAAACTGTAACATATGTATCCATTTTATTGAATTTACATATCAAACTAAACTCTCAGCAAAATAAACCATGTAAGGCTTAATAAAAGAGTTTCATCCGAGAGCTTCAGCATTTACTTGTCATGTAAAGCCCTGAGTGTGAACTGATAGTACTTCTAAATCCATTAAGTATGCCTGGAGTAAGTGCTCATTCCATCAAGCTTTTGAAACAAATAAATAATTTTAAATGTAATCAGAAAACGATCCATGCATGTTTGAGATAGATAATTTTAAATATACACACAGCTTCTGTTTTTTTCCTTATTTTAGATTTCGGATAGTCGGTTTGATTAATTAGCAAATCAATCCATCCAAACCGACCGAATACATGTCTAGTTGTATGTATATAAATCTTTATTCATGTATACTTCTATTATTCTATATGTACGTTTATCGAATTGTGTACAATCACCGAAATGAATCAAATTATAAAAAAATAAAATAAAAAAATTCTAGAAACTAGTAGCGGCTGAAATCTTCGCTATATTTCTAGAAGTTAAAACAACTACTTTAGTCAGTACAGTTAAAAGCCTTCCCTGTCGTTCTAAACCGATGTTAAAAGTCTTTGCAACACTCAACAGTTACAATAAGTTTAAAACTACTGATACTGCAAAAACTCTTTTTTTTAGTAGTGAATTATACTCTCTTTGAATCATCTACACTATCAATAATGTCATAAAATCTCATCATTTTCTATAAAACAAGTAAACGAAGCATGATGATTAAGGAGCAGTGTGCTTCCAATAACATTCTTGATATGAGGAAACCAAAAAGAATAATATGGCCATATGAATCATTAACCATCCAAAACAACATTTAAATAATTATAAGCTCAAAATTTCCATAAAAGCAACAATAAAGCACTTGTGAAATAAAAGAAATTTATGCAAAATAAAGTATTATCTACTTAAAATAATAAATACATCAAAAGAAGTATTGAAAAACAAAGTTACCAATAATTTGCTCTAATTATAGTTTCCTCCATGACTTTATTAATCCAATCCATGTGATGCCATTTGCCTTCTTGCTTTGAAGTCTAACAAATGTGTAGACACTCAATTCACAATCAAACATTCATCACTTTCTATGCCATAATCATTAATCTAATTTATTAATATCTTGTAGCTTCACAAATAGAATTGTTTCCAATAATATGATTGTTATGAAAAACTATTTGTTGCTTTTCAAACAATAACCATAGAAAATTCAGTTCTCATTTATTTTTTTGGTTCTCCCCATAAAATTTAAAGCTATATATATTAAAAAAAATCTACTAAATCTTTTTTCTAATAAATTTGGGGCCACATGCTTAAGCTCTAAGTTTTTGTGACATCCCATGGACAACAAGAGAT
>NEWO01000002.1:702423-719318 GCA_003013225.1 Phalaenopsis aphrodite
TATTTTAATTTTATTAAATATGTATTTATATATCTCGACAATATATTTGGTTTCATTTATATTTTCTTATAAGAATAACCCAAAAATTAGAATAAAATGATAATTATTTATTAAACAATTAGATCTAAGCAGGTCTCTTTTGTAATTTCTTAAATATGTCAAGATTGCTCTTTTCAAAGAGGTTAAAAAACTTGTTTTTGTAAAAACTAGGTTTTTTATTTTTTTGTCAATTCAAGATTCCTCTCAGATTCCTAAACCTGTTTCCCAGTAAACAACAAAAGGAAAAATATAAAATAGCTGATTCAATGGATACTTGTATGCTTCACTGAAGAAATTGCAAAAAATAAAAAAATAAAGAAATTACAAAACCAATCAAGAGTAGATAGCTGTAATTATACTTGCATCATCATCGAATATTATGCTTAATCTAGGAATATAAGACCCAAAAGCCATACATTAGCCCTCTCTGGTTCATGCATCAGCTAATGATGTCAAGCCTCCATTTGCGTCCAAGTCAAATCCAATAAAGAAAAGGATAATATGAGAAGATTCAAACTAGCACAATGATTATTTTAGTGATGGGAAAAGCTTCAATTAGATTTGGCATAATGGACTCCATTATCCCAAATGAATTAATATAGGAAGAGTCACATGGGCCATAGTTAATCACAAAGGTTGTAGTTCTAAGCTATTATGATATTTGTAGACCAGAGCTGTCTTCTCTAAGAGCTGCACGAGCTATAAGCCATAAAGTTTGTAGTTATTCGTGTAGGCCACAATAGAAAGTTGTGATGACAATCGTAGACTACAAAGAGTAGTCAGAAGATGCATAAGTTGTGAGCCACACGTAGTTGGTTTTGTAGGCTGTAGTGGGGATCTATCCAGAGTTGAGAGGTGCACGAGTTGTGAGCCATGTAGGTCATAGTTACTCATGTAAGTCACAAAGGCTGGAGTCAGGAGTTGCATAGAGGGAGCTTTAGGAGCCCTTAAAAAGTCACCATTTTTTTAGTGCAATATTACGCCATCTTTGGAATGTGTCATTGCACCATATTTGAGGTACATTGTCACACTGTCTTTAAGAGGCATCAATCGTCGCACAGTTTGTAGGTGCGTTGTTATATTGTTTTTGGGAGATTTTATCAAGCTATATGTGGGGTGCATTAGTACACCGTCATTGGGGTGTGTCGATGCACCACATTCGGGTGTGTGTAGTTACATGATGTATTGGATGGTGTATTGCTTCGTTGGGTGCCTCATTATTCCCAGTGTATGTTGGAATTCAAAAATGCACATTTATTTTACACACGGGGCTTCACTGCAAGGAGTAGGTGGTGACCTATGTGGCTTGACGGTTGCCGGTAAGTGGTGGTCAGTGGTAGTATGTGACTGAAAGAGAGAGGAATCTGCAGATGCTGTGGTGCAGAAATGATGCTGAGCTGCTGCTCATTCTCCAAGGATCAACCTTCTTTTAGCTTTAGGTCTAAGTTCCCTCTCCAGATGAGGTTAAGTCTTTAATTATATAGTCTAGGTTTCAAATAAAGAAGAAATTCATATTATTTTGATCAAATGTTTTGTAGAGATTCCTTTGATTAGACAAAATTTAGAAAACATTTGAGTGTTTTAATGACGTCAGAATTGAGTTACCTTTAGCTTACTGGATTATTCTCATTGAAATGTTTGATTTGACTATAAACTTGTCGGATTTGAATTTTTTTTAACATTTCATTTATACATTGAAAGCTTCTAAAAGAGGTTTATCAACTTGAACTGGGCTTCATTTGTCTCAAATTATACCAATTTTGATATCATTTGATATGTTTCATCGAGCCGGTCATTTTTGACAATAAGCTTGTTAAAATTGTAGTTTTGTATGATTTTTAATTGAAGTCTGAACTTTTAGCTCAAAGATTACTTTGATTCATGTCATGACTCGAGATTTATGTCAAATAATTTGAAATTGATGTCGAGTGATAATTTTTTTGATGACATGTCACTATAAAAAAAATTCTTATATAATTTTATGGTCACCATATGAAGGTAGAATCCATAAGCTTCTGGCTGGTTCATGATTTTGAGTTGTACAAGTGATTACTCATGGGCAAGAAAATTGCCTCTAATGCTATAAACGAGAAAACATAGAGTTTGCAAGTGTTTTGGGCTTTCCTCATAAAGTCAATGAGGTCAGTTATGTATAAACTTTTAAGGACTTTAAAGCTAAATACAAATTACCAACGATTCGAAGTCATTTGTAAAGTACATAGTAAACTTATTGTTGCACATATGCATATATACATGCATAAACATGCTCAAATAAATCTAAACATGTCAATCAAATGTATAGAGAGGCTAATCAGCTGGCTAATTTGTTGGCCAATCTATGATTGTATCAACATTAGAGGCAGTTGTTTGTTTCATAGTATTATTTTATTTGGGCAATTTTTCGGCATCACGAGATTTGATGGATGGTATTTTATTTATTCAACGTTAGTTTAAGATATAATTTATTTGTTTATCATATTTTATTTTCTTGAAATGTATATTTTTCTATGTATGAACTTAAGTTGTTATAAATTTGGTAGTAGTATCTAATATGTTTTATCTCTATATTTGGTTGTTTTTAAATTTTAGAGTCGCCAGTCCGTCTAACCATCGTTTTAAAATTTTGTTTTCCAAAGAATCATCGTACTTGAATCGTTGAAACGATTAAGAGATGAGTAGGAATCAGAAAAGAAGAAAATAAGATAAAAATTAGGCAGATAAATTTTAAAAGAATCTTAGAGAACATATGTGTGGTAAACCTCATGTGATATGTCAAAAGTGTATGTCCAAACAAGATTAGATCAAGACACCTTAAATCGAATATCCAGGAAAGAGTACCTACATAAGCTACCCATAACCAACGAACCAAATTTGTGGAGGGTGGGTCAAAGAGCACTCTCAAAGGGACACACCCCTTTTGTTTAATTACATCTTGGGGAATGCCCAAAAATACTTTCAATTAAGAGAATCCTGGTTACATTTGAATGATAACTTGCAAAGGGTGTTACAAAGGATTGTTATCTCAAAGGAGCATCTCGACGATTTTAAAGCTCATGCTGAGCCATCTAGGCAAAGGTAAATCACTCTTGATCTTATACAGATGGCAACTTATCGACAATCGAGGGCTATGAAATAACTAGGTCATCCCTTAGGGCCCACACTATGCTTTCAAGCTTGATTAAGGGCAAAGAGTGAATCATTGTATCCCAAATGAGTTGGCCCGTCCGCAATCAGGGCCCATGAGATGACATAAATGAAGCATCAAAAAGAGTGATAGGGTGTAAAGTGGATAAGCAAAGAAAGGNGTCCTGCGTAGCAGGCAAGCAACGGGATCTTCTTTCTCGTTGCGGCAAAGCGTTGCGGCTACACAACGCGTTGTGGGGAAGAATTGCAGCGACGCGACGCGTTACGGTGGTACGTCGCGGCGATGTGTTGGGGCTTGATGACGCATTGCAGCGGTGCGTCACGACAACACGTTGGACGAAGCATCGTGGTGGTGCAACACATTGGATCACATAAGAAGGTTACCTTGGAGATAAATCATCAGTGACCTTCGACTAGACTGAGGCTATGCATCATAATATTATTTGATGATGTTAATTTGTATGAGAAGAGCCAACGAAAGTCCACTGAGGACTTATTAACCCATCCGAGGTTGTTTATAGAGCATTGCTCGCTCATGAACCTGTGTGGAAGGGATCATGTGTAGTCCACTAAGGACTGTTAACCTATCCATGGTTGTTTACCAGAGTTAAAACTCGACGCTGTTAACCCATATGAATCAAATCCCCCTGGGAATGATCGTGCTCTGACTAAGATACAACCGAAGTTGTGTATTTCTCGGGTCAAGAGCATGATATGACTCGTTGATGAGCCTTTGTACTTTATAAAAATATTTTTATGTACAGGAAAATAAGTGAATAATATTTAAGATACATTGATTATGCATGAGTTGCGATGTAATAACATATGTGGACTACATGACTGGGGTGTTATTGGTAATATTTGCGAAGATTCTCTGCATTCCAAGTCCGGGGCAAGATTTTTCCATCTGAATCCTTAAGCTTAAAGGTTCCTGGCTTGATCATAGCAGCTACAATATAGGGGCTTTCCCAGAGAGGTGATAATTTATTGCGTTGTGGACCATGGCCGGCGGCTTCAATACAACGCAAGACCAAGTCACCGATGGAAATAGGTCGAGGCTTGACTCTCCGGTTGAAGTAGCGAGCAACTCTTTGGCGGTAGGAAGCAGCTCTAAGGTGTGCCACATCGCATATTTCCGGGAGAAGATCCAACTGTTGTCGGAGCTTTTCTTCATTGCTTTTCGAGTCGAAAGTCTTGACTCTAGGGTTTGGAATTCCGATATCAACGGGAATGACAACCTCGGTGCTGAAACACAGGTTATATGGAGTTTCTCCAGTTGGAGTACGCGAAGTTGTGCGATAGGCCCAAANAATCCAGCCTGAAGATCACGTAGGAAAGTAAATGCATATTTTGAAATTCTTGAAATGTTTTAATCCTAAATATTGATTGGTCATAATCTTTTATTTGGATTTTTGTAGAAAGTTTAAAATTTTATCATCTAAGGGAACCTTGGTAGCCTTGAGGTTAAGAGAAGTAAACATTAAGTCCTATGTCCCTCCATAGATATAACAAGTAGAGGTAGACTTATACCTTCGAAAGTGGCAAGGAAGCCCCTGGAGTGAAAAAGATAAGAGTGGTATGACCCCGAGGCCAAGATACTCTCACAAAGCACTTATTCCTCGTCTGGGTCGGAGTGGCCTCTAACACCCTAAATGCACCAGACAATCACCTATGTAAAAATCTATGTGGGGTCAGTGGAATTGAAGATGAGCAGGGACCTCTCGTCTGGGCATGCAATATGATGTAGTTATCTAAAGTCCTAAGTGTGGAGCCCTATTAGATATGACTTCAGTTATGTCCATGTTATGCAACCCGATTAAACTCCAATCTGAAGATCATGCAAGAAAGTAAATACAAATTTTTAAATTCTTGAAATGTTTTAATCCTAAATATTGATTGGTCTTACTATTTTATTAGGATTTTTGTAGAAAGTTTAAAATTTTAGGTCCTTAGAGAGCCTAAGTTATATTCGCGAAGAGCCCAAACAAACTGCAATCAAAAAATGGCAAAAAATAAGTCATCAAGCTGTAGAAAGTAAAGGCACACCAAATATAATAAATAAAAGGCTTGAATGCTAAAAGCAAACGACAGTCAGGTACTGCATATACACACCTAGTCCTAGTGTCATATATAAATGAGAAATCATAGCTAAGATATAGAACACGAGCCTACATTTCATGGTCTCCTTCACGAGGTTCCGCCGTTAAGCATCTCGGAACCCATGTTCGTACCTTATATTTGAATATACTCGAGCTTGGAGACTCTGACAAGTACATGACAAACTCTAAGAAAAAAATCCACCTGCATGATAATTGGATTAGTATAATAACTATCTACATGCAACGTAATGAACTATGCCCGATGGGAGGGAGACTATACTCCACCTGCAGAAACTGTGCTAGATAAAATCATAATAGTCTCTCTCTGTTGGATATGACTCTCTGTAAGAAAATCACTCATAATATACTAGGGAGCACGTCACACCCCAGCAAACATTCAAAAAATAGCTATTCCTTAAACTGATAATTCATTCCCTAATCATGGAAACCCTATCCAAGAACAATTTTGGATCTTTGTTTTCATGCCCTAAAGCTTAGGCTTTTTTAATTTTTTTTAATGAGAAATAAATAAAGTGAGAGTCTTGAGAGTAATGGTTGAATATAAAGTCGATAATTAGTTAAACATAAGTTCACATATTGGTAGACATTTCATGCATGTGGCCCAACACTCCATTTTATGCTTAACCTAGTATGTGATGGCCTCATTATAAATTGAACAAAAGAGGATTAAAAAGTCCTCTATGGTTGCTTTCCATCAATCATCTCATCCACAAAACCCTTGCAACCCACAAGTCTCATGTATTAATATTTATATTTTATAATGTTACATATTCTAAATCAGTAAACTTAAAATAAGTAATTAATTTTGATTATTTTTATGTCTTATGCTTTATAGAAGGTTGTCTTAAAATATGCTCCAACAAAGACAAATCTATCTTAAATGAACTATGATGAAGAACAACACACGTGAGAACATTGAGCCCTCAACCCTCTCAAGTGTCGTTAAGCATCTTTTCTTTACTTATTAATCTTTTCTTTTCAAAAAAATCAATATGACTATATTTATAAATATATTATCTTTAACTTAGGAAAATAATGAAACAAAAAGCAGTTTATGTCCATCATATACAAATTATATCATTTTGCATGCGCAACAGTTTTTTATTTTTTTATTTTATTTCCATGAAATCACTTATAGAAGAAATGTCTCATTAGTACTTGATTGCTATTTTAAAAACATTTAGCCTTTTGACTTTTCATATTTATTATTATTAATGTTGCATGTTGGAAATTTTACAGAAGCAGAGTCATAATTTAATGTTTCAGCGTTGCACCAAGATCTAACACACACACACACACAGAGATATAAGATAAATAGCAGAAGAAGACACCAGAATTTTTATGTCAAAAACCCTAGAAGCGAAAAAATTACGGTATCCAGCTCAGTCAAAATAATTCACTATGTAATTGTGAGTATATAACCCAGTCAAAACAATCATCCTGCCTGCGCAAAAGTTTTTATTTTTATCTTATTTTCATGAAATCAGTCATGCACGCTAATGAAATATATATCTCATTAGTACTTAATTGTTATTGTTAAGTATTTAGATTATTGACTTCTCTCTCTCTCTCTCTCTCTCTCTCGTGATGTGAGGAGTAAAGTTTCTTGTGTTTATGAGATTTGTATGTAATAGATGTTGCGTTTGAGGGGTAAGTTTATTAATTGATTAAAAGTTTGGTGCATAGCTATTAATGAAAATTTCTTATTTGTAGGTATATGATGTGATATCTTAAGTATTAATTTATGATGGCTGTGTTTTTTTCAGTTGCGTGTGTTGTAAGAATATCTTTGTTGGAGATTCTCAATTTTGTCTGAGGTTTAAGATATATGAATCTGGTCTTTCATGATGTCTTTGTGGATCACTTAATTGACATATGCAACAAACTTTGTTTTTTTCCTATGTTTTTGCATCGTATTGTTCATTTAATAAGTAGATTAATAAGTAAACTCTATTAAAATAATAATAATAAATTGTTTTCATGAAGTTTTATGAAATTTAGAAGGTGAATCAAACATCTTTACTTTCTATTGTATCACATAGAAGTCCTTAGAAAAATTTGATTGTGATTATACACTACATAACGTTATCTTGGCTAAGTTGGCTTTTCAGTGGATGGAATCAGCTTAGTCAATTGAGATTGGTCGTCGCTAAAGCTTTGTCGGCTGATTCGGCCTGGTTAACTGTCTTTTATCTTCAATGATGAGTCTTCAAAATCTACACGAGATGGTCGGAGATGTTTTTCGGAACTGGATATTTCTTTGGATCGGCTCTATTGGGGGAGGGGATAGACTATCGCATTGGGACTGCTTTCCTGTAGAGGTTTACAATCGGATGGCTATTGCATGGATCATTTGATCGTCTTCAAGTCCGCCTCATGGCTCGGTCGGTATTGCCCTAGTTGGCCTGGCTCGTACAGCTTTACTCGCACCATCAAGTGGGTCTCACGATCTTCTAGCAGTGGGTCATCTTCCATCACACTTCTTTCTTCCAGATCGTTAGATCTCCTTAAGATCAGTGCAGATACATATTTCAAGAAACTTATTTAGCGCATTTACTTATGTACCACTCAAATTTTATATATTTACATATCCTACACCTAATTTTCAATTTTTTTATATTTATAAAACCCAAATCCTTATCACATAAAAAATATCACTATAAACTTCTAAGTGTAGCCCACCTTCTCGGTCAGAACCAATGCTATAATTACAAAAATCCAAATTTAGGTGTCAAATTTGTAAATTATACCATGTCAATTCAACCGCAGGGAGCCGCCCCCCCACTTAACAAGATACCATCGTAGCGATATTATCTATACTAAAAAAAAAATCATTAAAATAACCCATTTGAAACAGGCATTTCACCATAAAGTGCCCTGTCAAATTAGCTATCTTAGTTCTAATTTAATTAGATTTTAAATCCCAATTACTAATTAAATATTAACCCCTAACACTACTTTTAAAGCCCTCTAATTAAAATTGCGTGACATTTGCTGCTCCTAATTAAGTCTTTCTTCACATGTCAACCAGCTAATATTCGCATTATCTTTGGTCAATCAGATGGCAGCCAAATGTCCTCCATACATCAGGAAAGTATCATTTATATGTCATATTAGATACTATCATCTCCTAATTAATGCAATTGGCATTTTTATGAAATATAATTTAGTTCTAGAGATTTTCTTTTTTTTTTAATTTATTTATTTAACATATTTATCTCTGCAATTTATAACATGCCGCCCTCACGTCATTATTAAATTTTTAAAATATTAAAATTTTATCTATTTGTGCCAGCTGCTAAAAATTTAAAAAAAAAATTGTCTTGAGAATCCAGAAGGAAAATATTCTTAATTGTCAATTAGTAAGAGTAATGTTGTAAGGTGGTGCACAGCCCAGGCGTAAGGCTTATGCGCAACCACCTGCAGAAAATATTGCATCAAGACTCCTCACGTAGAGTTATGTGTGGAACTCAATGAAATCACGCCACGTGACGGTGATAGGAAAATAAAATAAAATCTGTCTGATAACACAAAGGGAATATTCCTCTTGTATTATTCAGGTGTTGTTGTGTGTTATTCGAGTGTTATTGATGTGTTATTGTGTTATGATAACATCAGGAATATTCTCAGAATATAATAACACTTCAATAACATAAGGGGAATATTCCCCTGTTTTAGCTGGCTTTTTTTTTCTGTACCTCCACGTGACGTGATTTCATTGGACCGCGCACGTAACTCTAGTGCGTATGCATGAAAAACAATTATTAGTGCAGAGTTTATCTGATTTCAGCCACGGGTATAAATGCAATTTTAAAATTTATAAAATGTTTTTTTTTATATATTTTTTTATCTGATTGCATTAGTTTAAAATATAATTACAGCTGATCATACTAAGATCTCAGGCATAAAATATTGGGAAGTTAATAGAATCCTGCAACAAATGACATTGATTACTCCACATATATACACAATCAATATAATAAGATGAAGTCCCTAAAAAATGGGTCAATTACATAAAAACCATCCAAAACTTATTATTTACAAATCAACTCTCCTCTTTAATCAATTTTTCAAATTCTCACTCGAACTTTTTTCTTTTAAATCAAATTCTTAATAATTTGGTCGTGGCCTGGGTGTTTAATTTGCAAATATCAATTTTTAGGTGGTATGTATGTAATTATACCTATAATAAAATAATAAATTAATGCAATCAATGAGATTCGAGAAGAAGTCAGGGATGAAAGAGAGCAGCCATCAACAATTCCAAGTGGTACAACATAAAAAAAAGTCTTTCATAATAATACGGACAAAAGTGAGTTTTTACACTTGAATAAAATTTGAGAGGTGGACTTTGTAAATATAGACATAAAATAGAATTTCTTGCAGTCTCTGCCTCTAGATGAAAATAAGGTCTTGGTTTCTTATAGTTCTTATTTATTTAACTTTCTTCTTGTACACATATTTATAATTATAATCATGCATGACCTCCATAACAATCAATGGTTAAGTTCATTAGGTGACTAGAATGGGTTCAAAGACTTTGAGGGCATGGACTTGGTTAGAAATACAATCATAATAAAGTTCATTCAAAATTATGTTAATAGGTACTTAAAGTATTTCATTAAGTTGAGTTTTGTAAATATGAGAGATCTTTAGTGATCGTAGAAGGAGGAATTACTTCAATAATGATAAAGTGTACCCTAAGATCATCAGTCCTTGGTATCAATGGTGTCACTCGCATCATCATCGAACATAACTTGAAAAGGTGTAATTTTTAGCTCCTTACTAATTCTCTCGAGTATGCATTGGAGGGGATATACCATCATTCTTGTCATTTACTGAATGTTAAGAAGACTAAACATTGGATAACGTTAATGTCACGAATGTCATTAAAGGTATTTTTGTTATGCAAAGCAATGTAAAAAATAAAATCACGCAACAAACAAGCAATCAAATATGGTGTGAACTATGTTGTTCAGTGAAAATCCGCCTACGTCTATAGGAAAGGATAATTTTACAATTCGAGGAAAAAGACGGCTGAAATAAGGTTACAACTTCACGCAATAAAATCAGTCATAATCCCTCCTATAATTAAGACATGCTTATTGCACACTAATAAAAATTGAAATTGATCAATTTATCCCTTATATAAACAAAAGTTTTTAATACAACAATCACTGCCTCAAGTCTCACTTCTAGATAAGTTGGAGATGACCAAATGAGCTCCAACACTAGAACAATCGCAATAAAAAGGGTTGAAAAGGAACCCCCTTTCCGAAAGGAACCAAACCCCCCGAAGTCCTCAAAAAGCCAAAAAGGGCAAACAAACAAGAACCTGGAAGGTCAACAAACCCCCGCAAGAAAAGAAATTCCGGAATGAAAAAAACCTTAAGAACAAAACCAACAGAATCCCCCTCAAATCAAACCTTTTTCAATGGAGCATTAATGTTGTCATCAATCAAGTCTCAAATAAAGTGATAACTCATATCAATTGTCTTAGTACAAGCTCGATGAATTGGATTCATGGCCAAGAGTGTCACACTTTTATTATTGACTCCCAAGCCATCTAGTAGACCATACATCCATATCACTTCTTTCAACACCTTCGTGACTACCATATACTAAGCCTCCTTATTAGATAAAGTAAATGTAGATTGAAGAAATGTTCTCTGTCGAGCTAGACCTCCTGTCAGTACAAATAAATAGTCATTCTTAGACATATGCTTATTCATATCATCTACATATTCAAAATCAGTATAACATACACACAAATGACTAATAGATGACTGCATCTCAAACATTAAGCTGACATCAACTATAGCTTTCATTTTTCTCAGAATATTTTTCACAACACGTCAATGACTTTGTCCTGGATCATGCATGAATCTGCAAACAATGCTAACTACTTGTCAAATGTTTGATCTAATACAAACCATGACATACAACTGACTATGTGTTGCACTAGCATAAGAATTTGATCGCATGTCTTTTCTCTCTGGATCATCTTTAAGATGCTGATTTGAACTCAACAAAAAGTAAACTTTACTTGATGAACTCACTGCCTTGCTTGAGTCATCAACCTAAAAAAATTTTAACAAATTTTGAACATATGGTCCTTGCGAGAGCCAAACATTTCAAGTTGCCTTGTCTCTAAAAATCTCCATGTCAATAGTTTTGCAAGCTTCAACCATCTCATCTCAAACAATTTGGTTAATTTTTTCTTCTTCCTATAAACCTCAATTTGGCTTACATACATAATCAGCATGTCATCAACATATAAAAATAAATAATTGAACACACGATTAGCGAACTTCTTAAAAAATAAATCCCATCATGAACTGATCAAACTATTTTATATCACTGTTACTATGACCGCTTCAACCCATATCAAGCTTGTCCAATCTGCAAGAAGGATCTTTTAAGGATTCATATTTAGAAGACTATAAATAATAGATATTCCCTTGTAATTTTTCATATATAATCACAATTTTTACATCAAGCTACTATGAAATAAGACTATATTATTTTATAAGTGCTAAGATAGCTCTGATTGAAGGATGTTTGAACACTAGATGGAACACCTCATCATAGTTAATTCATTCTCAAGCCTTTTAAAACTAATTTTATCATGTGTTGCAGATCAGCTCCATGAGATCCTTACTTCTTGTAGTTCCAATTTATCGTTATACACATGTTAGTAAGTTGAACACCAAACACTCCAACGTGCTCATAATCTTTAGCAGGATGACTCGATTTTAACTCCTTTGGGGGTTTCCTCCCAATAGCTACAGAAAACAGATAGTTCATTAAATGACAAATATAGTATATCTTCTCAACCTAGTAGACTCTATTTAACCTAACAATCAACAACACACACTAAACTTTCTCCACCAAAACCCTTTTCATAATTTTTTCCAGCCTCATTCTACTGTGGTGTCTCTTGAACTATAAGTGACGCTTTGTACCAGCTCTCTGCACTCTTAAAAGATGCAACTAATTTGCATTCTCCCTTTTTATTTGATTTGATGTATTGAATGTTTTTACTAATCTAATTCTCAATTTACTTCTTTCAAGTTATGAAAGTTTTCAGTATCTAGCTCTTACATATCATGGTGTAAACACAAATATATATGAAGTAACAATCGATAAAAGAGATTGTATCTCTGACTATTGAATGATTCTATCTTTGTTAGCCCTAAGACTTCTGTGTGAACATACTGTAAAATATCATTTATATTGTAGATGGCGGCACAAAAAAAAACTCATGTTTTTATAATAATTGAGCTTGTAGATGCTCTTTCTTTTGATCAATATTTGTTTCACTAATGCCTAAAGTGAAGTCTTTTCAGCATGAGCTAACCATATATGTCATAATATAGTAGAGTTAAAAGAATCATCAGCAATAGCAGATGTTCTACTCATTGTACAACTCTGAAGATAATAAAAGTTGTTATGTTAAACTTCCTTCATAAAAAGTAATGCTCCATGACATATCCTAAAAAATCTTGCTTGAATAACTAGCTTGTAGCCCATAGCCTATAAGGCCCTAAATGATGACAAAATCTTTCTATTATGCAGAACATGTCTAACATTAATCAGCCCTCTTATCGTATCATCATGCATTCAGATAATAATGTTCCCTACATTAACAGTAAAATAACCTTAATTGTTGCAAATAATTATTGCATTGTTACTAAGCTTCTTATGCATACAAAATTACTTTCGATGGGGACAAATGTGATAGATAACTCATGTGTTTAGAATCCAACATGAATCATCTATAAACAATCTTTGAGAAACTGTGGATAACGATACATCTGAATTCGCCTCATCATACCTTTCCACAATAAAATTGGCTTTTACCTAAAAAAACTCCCTTTTTATTCTCTTTCAACTTCGCATAATCTTTTTTTTTAATGATGACTCTCAAATAAATAAAAAATAATTTTTTTTCAAGACTATGTTTAAGAGACTTGTCTTATTTTTGGGAAGTATCAATGTTGTCGCTCTTTTTTGACTAATTCATCTTCCTCTTCTTCTTCTTCTTCTTCTTCTTCTTCTTCTTCTTCTTCTCCAATATGTAACATTGGAGTGTAAGTGCCAAGCTGACTCTATATTTATAAACTCCTTATCCCTTCGACGGAACTCAGTGTTCAACAACGTCATAGTTAGCCACATTGTTATAATTCAAGACTGTCTTCCCATGAACGTGTGTCGTCATAAGGCTTTCATACTCATCCAGGAGCGAATTCAATGGAATAGGTGTTTTTCATCATCTTGAAATTCTTCGTATATATTTAGCAGTTGCTAAAAGCTTTGTAAAATCATTCAGAAGATTATTAATAGTAATTTCATATCTAATTTGGTACCTGTAGAGTCAATGTTTCATATAGAGATTATTCTCCATGCACTTCGTAGGATATTTATTCTCCAGCATTTTCTATAATTTTAATACAGAAGTCTCCATCATCACCTCACATTTAATCTTCTGAGATTGAATCAAGTCGCAAGCACTCAAGCTCATCTTCAATCAATCTCTTTTTGACATATCTTCCAGACATTCATCGCTATCAAGAACTTCCCTATATTAAAAGGTTACAACACATTTATCACCTCACATCATCACATATCAGATTTTCATTTGTTGTCAAACTCTATCACATCAATCTTGATGGGATGCATAATCAACTAATAAATTGTTGAATTTTCTACCATATTGGAAGATGTTGAAGTACCTAACAGATGCATTTATCCATGACCACTAGATCTCGTAATCCAACTTACTCTTATCTCTTTGACGTGCATCCATGACTTTGCCAGAATCACACTAATAGATCACCATAATTGCTCCAATTCAACTCTATTATCAATTGTTGTGCAATATAATGCGGAGAATAAAATTGCACAACAAATGAACAATCAATGGTATGATTTAGTTGGTTTGGCACAAATTTGTCTATGTCATAGGAAGAGGTTATTGTACTAACAATATATGGAGAGAAAAAAGATGGTTAAATAGGGTTACAACTCCACACACTAAAGTTATCTCAAATCCCTCCTATAAATAAGAGATAATTATGGCACACTAATAAAAATAGAAATTAACCAATTTACCCCATGTACAAACAAATTTAAACACAACAATTTCACTTATTTCTTACACGATGTTTTCAACTAGGAGAAGCAAAATGAGCAGATTTTAACAAACTTTACTTTTTTGAAATTAGTCATGATTTTTCTTAGCCAAATCAGACTCTTTTGTTATAGCTAAAAAAGTGTCTTTTTCTCCTAAAACTCTAGCTAATAAGATTTGAAAAGGCAGATATTAGCTTAATCATGGAGATCAAAAAATTATTGATGTAACAAACTATTGATGCAGAATAATCATCTTTATCGTTGATCATTAATATATTTTAAGGTCTAATAGTTCCACAAAACAGGAGGCAGTTAACATCTTATTGCTAAAAAACTAATGAATAGCATCCAACTCATGGTAGCCTTTCCAACTAAAATTTGTCATAATTAGTGAGCAATAGGTAGCTAAAGCCTCAGCTCTTTATTTAAATAGATAATATCATTTTCATCATTAAAGAGTGACAACTGTTTGATTGTCAAAGCTAAATGTGTAAGAATGGATAGGTAAAGCTCCTCTTGGAATGTCAAGCTAGCATTCAAGAAGCGTCTTGAAGAGAAACAAAAACATGAGAAGCATGAGCTTTTGAAAAAAGGGAGATTACTCCATGAGCGCTTTAAAAGGGCACACAAATACACATAGGCGCTAGGGTCAAATAAACAGTACCCTAATCAAATCACAATAGATGATGGCTTGAAATATCATTGGGTCGATGTGATGGCGTAAGAAAGATGAGCAAAATGTTCAATTTTCTTAAGAGATCCAACCACCAAACTATTATAGGAGAATCAATAATTTATAAAGGCATGATTATTCATGGCTAATTGAAGGAAGACATCTAAGGTAGGCTTATTTTAGAAATAGACATTTATTTATTGGAAAATGATCATATATTTCATGTGCAAGATATTTTCATTTTCATATATATATATATATATATATATATATATATTCATGTAATGGACAAGTAATTAAGTTATGAAGTGAAACTTAATAAAATATATAGTCATGGCCAAATAATTTAGTTAAATTATTTAAAATGTGTTAAATAGTTCAAATAAAGTCAATGATAATGAATGCATAGAATAGGGATGGATGGCCTATTTAATTATAGCGTACATATATATATATCAAAAGTAAATGGCTACAAGGGTGAATGTAATTAGGATAAAAAAGAAAAGATTTACATACACACCACTTAATTCATCTGCATTTACATATCTAATACCTAAACTTTAATTTTTACATATATATGACACTTTATTTATGCAAAATGATATTTTTTATGTGATATGAAAGATTCGGGTGGTATAAATGTAAAAAAAAGATCAAACATGTCTAACATAGAATAAAATTAGGATTGATTTGTATTATATGAAATTTTTATCTAGTTATTGGTTTATTTAATCAAAATGCAAGTAACATATACTAATTAATAATTTTGTCAATAATTAGACGTGTATATATATATATAGCTTATTAGACATCCGTAGAAGTGGGGACATCAATTGTGTGTATTTTCTCAATAATGAGGTCTTAGACTATGAAACTAGAGACCACTTCTATATGTATTAAACTTTTTGGGTATACCTCATGATGCATAATAACCTCATTTCTCTTATATTGATTACTCATTAGACAATATCTAAAAATTGTGAAGCAACAAGTACTTATATGCACGTTCGAAAACCCAACATGTCAAGTTAGACTCATAACTCTCTAAAGACGATCCATGAGTCTATTGTTGATAGGTTGAGTCGCACTCGCTAACTCATGCAGTCAGCCATAGGCTAACTCCAATCAGGTCAACTCGGGAGCTAGTTGAGCCACAACTCATCGCCAACGATACGACGGCTCACAACTTACCAAGAGCAATCTAAGAGTCCGTCAATGAAAAGATCAAGATGTTCGCCTGGTAGGAAGTGAAACCCTATCCAATGAAAAAATATTGCGTCCGGATAACGGACGTGATACAGCAGGGCGTAACGTGAGCTCGGACCTCTATTGTGTAACGTCTAGACTCCGGATATAATATTTTCTCCTACTCAACACGAGCCAATCGGAAATCAGCCTACTCGGCACTCTATATATTTGGCGAATGGCACAAGAATAGGTTTTAGGATGCATTACTAAAGGGCATATTTTTTCATAGGTCCAAAAAATAATAATTTGAACAGGACATGCAACTAATTATAAGGCATAATTATCTCTCTCTCTCTCCCTTCGTCCGTCCTTTCACCCTCCTCTTTTCCTACCTCCCTAGTGCCTAGTCTGGGTGATGTGTCCACCGGATAAGTTTAGATCTAACACTATAAATTTTAGGATTTACATGGACAAAGGAGTCAACATGAAGAAACAGCAAACAGTGAGAAAACACACAAGAAATTAAATAAGACTGATATGAGACGGATGCATTATTTTCTTGGGTAATATATATATATATATATATATATATATAT
>NEWO01000002.1:720265-733449 GCA_003013225.1 Phalaenopsis aphrodite
CAGGAAAGGGATGGAAAAGCATGTCTGAGCCTAAGAAATTTAATGTTGTCGCTTTCAATTTGTAGGTTTCACCCTTATGTTTTTAGTTTTTTCAGCTGGTGTAATTTTTTTCTGATTTTTTTTTCTTTTGTGAATATTTACATTCATACCATTCAATTCTTATGTATTTACGTATCAAACACCTGCACTTAATTTTTTACATAAATGCAATCATACCGGATGTGTGCTTGAAAATTCACGGCTGTAGAGTAATGAATTATTGTCTTTGTGTTGCACGAGGACACAGCATACACTCAGATAAAAAGGGAAATAATTTGTGATGACACTAGAAATTTTTACGTGGAAAACCAGTAAAGAGAAAAAATCACGGGGTTTGGCGCAGTTGTAAAAATTCATCATAGGTTGATGATTACAGAGACCCTTTGTCCCACAGACGGGAAATTGTTACTAGCTTTCCAAGTTACAGCGTCGACTACACGTTCGGTCAGCGGTGGTCGGTGGTGATCGACGGTAGTCGACGATAGTTGATGATGGTTGGTGGGGGTCGACAACAACCGATGACGGTCAGCAGTGGTTGGCGGAGGTTAAAGGTGATGGATGGTGGTTGACGGTGGCGGACGGCGGTCGACAGAAGTCTGCAGTGGTCTCCGACAATCAATAGTGGTCAACGGAGGTAGACAATTACAGGGATGATGTTGGAGTTGAGCTTCTTCTCAAATCTTCAAGTTCTCTCTCAAACCTCCCCCTCTCATGTGAGAGGTGAGGCTCTATTTATAGTGTTCTAGATGAATCATTTTGATCAGACGGTCTAGAGAGCTTCTCTCGATCGGATGGCGTTTGATGGATATTTGTGTGTTTTAACGATGTCGGAATTGAGCAATCCTGGGCTCGTTAGATTCGCCTTGTCAAGACGCTCGACTCGAGTATAAACTCGTTGAATTCGACATTCGTTTAATCTTTCAAATGTGTCTGGAAATCTTCCAAAAATGATTTAATCACTTGATCTATGCTTGATTTGACTTGGATTAGACTAACTTTGATATCATTATGTCCGTCTTATCGAGTCGGCCAGTTTGACTATAAGCTTACTGAAATCGGAGCTCTAGATGACTTCTAATTAAAGTTTGAATCTTTCTTGCTCAAAAAGTTATCTTTAGATTATGTCATGTCTCGAAATTCGTGCCGAATGATGAAAATTTGTTGCTGGCCTATCAATACCTTTCCATGAAACTGATACATTTATTTTTTTCTAAAAAAATTAAAATGATGATAGATTTGGGAGGTATAAATATAAATAAATATAGGGGTTAGATATGTAAATACATAAGAATTGGGTTGTATGTATGCAAATGCCCATTCTTTAAAGATAAGATCCGATTAAAATACCCCAAAGAAAAAGAAAAATACAGTGTTCTAATGAATTTTTACTATTTTTTTTTAATTTAATTTTCCTTCTAAAAATCACAATTTCTTTAAAGGGTTGTGGGTGGTGGCTCAAGATAGCTATTGAAATTTGAAAGGCCAAAAAATGCTTATCAGGTATAGCTAAATTAATATTGGATTAGGTTGACATAGCTAATTAACTTACAAACATCTAGCTTTCAAAAGTATTATTATTGCTTAGCGGTAAAATAACGCTGACAAGTTCAATACATCAAAATTTATGTGATATATTTTATATATGTGATAAGTCCTTAAAAAAGTCTCTTGATCAAGAAAGGATCTTAACGTTTATTGTGACTGAAAGCTCCCAAAATCAAATTAGAATTCACCCACACTCAAATTTACTATCAAATGAAGTGTCTCTGTGAGACAAGCGCAAATGACATAAGAATATTATCTGGTTTGAGCCCAAGTGAGCCCAAATTATATTTCGTGACGATAAATGACCATCTCCACATTTGATAAGTTATAGTAAAATCGAGTGTTTCAATGAGTTTAAGATCGTTTACTTCTGACATCATTAAAGCATTAAAATATCTTAAAATTGTATTCGATCATGAGTAGCACTCTAGGTCGTATGATGGAGTGGTCTAATTTCATGCAGCGTTTATGGAGAATGATGCTCTAAAAATATATAAATAGACTGAAGGAAGCTCTGAGTTTTTAAGGATTCTCGAGCTCCACCACTGTTAGACTACCATCTTTGGCAGCCACAATTGGAGGGTCGTCGTCACCCTTTCAATTTTGGGACACCACAGCCATGTCGGATCCCCTACATCGGGCCACCACCGCTATGTTGTACCATCGTCAGCTGATCGACATCAAACCACTACATTCATGATGTACAACTAAAGCTAGGCTGCTGCCACCACCGAACAGACGTCAAACTACTGAATTGACGTCAAGCCATTGATGTCACCGTTTGAGCACCTTCGTAGATTGCAGCCAACACAGCCCACCATCACCCAACTAACTCTAATCTATCGCCTCCATCATTTGACCGCCATCTCAGTCTGCCACCAGAGTTGGATCGCAATCACCTCGCCAACGTCGAGCTGACTTCACCACTATCAGCCACCTTCATGAGTCTTCCCCACTATTAAATCACAATCATTCGATCGATGTTGGGTTACTGACACCATGTCATATCTCCAACTTTTGGGTCATCATTGTTGTGCCAAACCATCGTCGTCAGGATATCACAACCACTAAACCACCATCACCTGATCAATGTCAAGCCACTGCAGCCACTCTGGTTCACTAACATCGAGCTACTGCCACTGTTTTGGACCACTGACATTGGGATGTCGCTGCCATTAGACTATCGTCACCCAATCAAGGCTGAGTCATCAACACAACCATTGAACCCACATTATTGGGTTGCCACCACCACCGTCAAGCCACCATCATCAGACCATCACCATCATTGTCAGATCCTCATCTCCCAGCTCCCGCTATATTGAATCACCATTTCACAACCGCCTTTATATTGAATAACCTTTGCTAAGTAATTCTCGCACTTGTAGTATAACGTCGTCATTAGCATATGACTGTCATCTAATCATCATCACCATCGTTACAATAAACCATTGTTGTTCAACTATCATTACCCTACCAATGACACTGATCACTACAAGAATTAAGCATATTTTCGTCGAACATATCATACATGAATTGGATGCAAATCCCACGATACTTGAGGGTTATCATCAGATTTGCGTCGGATTTACGTTTGATTTTTCGATGTTAGTTTGGGGATCAATAATTTTATTTATGTCCAATTTACGTCAAACAATTCTGACGCAAATAATTTGTATCGGTTTTTGCATCGTCGTTGCGTCGAATTTATTTATACGAAATGTGCATCAAAATTTGCATATGTAAATATCTGATACTAAATATTAGCATCGAATTACCATCTAATTTGTGTTAGAAAATATTGTAGAATGATAAAATCTAATTGTCGATAAAACATCAGATTTTATGTCCAAAAACAAATGCAAATCTGGCGCAAACTTGCAACATGGAAAAAAAAATAGAATACCATTCACATTTCAGAAAACTGTACAAAAGCATATTCCACATTACATACCACATTAAGCATATTCATAGCACAGATCAAATCTCTAAACAATATCATTAATGAAGAAAAAAACTATCACAAATTGTCATAACTAAGAATAGTAAAGTTAACCAAAAAAATTTCACAACAAAAGTTTAACAGGACATTTACAAATAAAAGAAGCGAACAATCTCAGAAGCTGGGGTATGAGCAAAAAATGTCATTAATATAGTAATTGATCTTCTCACATTGTGACCCTAACTTTGAAACCAATTTTTTTGTTCTACACAAGTCATCCGACACTAAATTCTCTCCAGAGTTAGTCTCTTTCAATAAGGTTGCTACCTGATTGAATGCTTCTTAGAGCCATTGATAACTCTATATGTGTTTAGCGCCACTGATAACTCTATATGTGTAATGCAACCATTCTTTGATTTTTTCTTTCTCCATCTTTATTTGAGTCTATCCACACCACAAAATCGACAATTCATCTTGACTGCACCAGTCTTGTAATATATCATGCACTCATTAATATAGTAATTGATCTTCTCACATTGTGACCCTAACTTTGAAACCAATTTTTTTGTTCTACACAAGTCATCCGACACTAAATTCTCTCCAGAGTTAGTCTCTTTCAATAAGGTTGCTACCTGATTGAATGCTTCTTAGAGCCATTGATAACTCTATATGTGTTTAGCGCCACTGATAACTCTATATGTGTAATGCAACCATTCCATAAAGTTGTTATGCATCATTCAATAAGTCATAAAACTGTTGTGATTCATTGTTCAGTGTTTTAGGTTCGTGTTGAACACTCCCAACAAATTAAGCTCTTTGAACATCATGAATCATTTCTTCAGATGTAATATGTTAGGCATCCAAGCTCTCAAATTACATCTATCAATCTGCAGCTTAGATGTTTTTTTACATATCATTGCAACTACTACAAAAATAAACTTTAGTTTGTCCTTACTTATCAATATGTATAGTAGATGATTATGTTTAGTGGTTTGTGGGAGCTAATTCTAATGAAAGAAAATGACCCCAGAAACTTCTTTTAAGTAGCTTGTTTTATCTAGTGAAGTTGACACTACTTTGTCAACCATATATAAGTCACTTCTTTCAAGTGGTTTACTTTTTAAAAAATAAACCTGATGCATTCCTATATTTCAACCAACCAACGTGAATTCTACTAATAACATTCCCATCTATATCACCATCATTATGAACAAGACTTAATGCACTCTTCTAGCTCAACCAACCAACTTGAATTCTACTAATAGCATCCCCATCAATATCATCAGCAATTTGAACAATAGTCCAGATCGATACATGCATTCCTCCCCTTCAACCAACCAACTCTAATTCTACTAATAACAATATCCATATATCACCATCATTTTTTATGTAAATACCACTGAACTCTTTTGTATATGCATACCTAGCATCAAAACTTCAATTTTTACAAACATACCAAATTACCTATATCTGAATTTCATACGTATCACTGAAATTCTTATGTAGTACACACCTAACACCTGAACTTCAATTTTTACATACATGCCAGTGACTCTTATGTATATGCATTCCTAACCCCAAAACTTCAATTTATATATACATACCACATTAGCTATGCATTTAATCAATACATATCACTCAATTATTATTTATATACAAGCTTACACCTCAACTTCAATATTTACATGCATACCATAGAACCCTTATGTACATACATACCTAACACCAAAACTTCAATTTATACATGTATTTACCGCATTGCCTATGCATTTAAATAATACATATCACTTTTATGTATTTAAAATACCAACACCTAAACTTCCATATTTATATGTCGTCCATTGAATTCTTATGTATATACATACCTAACACCAAAACTTCCATTTATACATTGTCACATTACCTATGCATTTTATTCATAAATATCATTCAATTCTTATGTATATACAAACCTAACACCTAAGCTTCAATATTTACATGCATACCACAAATAAATGAAAATAGTGGCACGAATAGACTTGCTTTCTTCAACACTTTCTAATTCGAGGGATTTTGATCGTCTCTACGAGCTCGAAGCGCCGAACATTGTTACCTTCGCAACTAGCTCTAATTGTGATGTATCGTGAAGCTTCGTTCTAAAAAGGAGACGAATTTGAGTGAAATAGAAAAGGAGAATGGAAGTGGAGAGGCAAAGGGGAGATGGGAAGCTCGAAAGGGTTTCAGGCAGAAGAGGAAACCAGAGAGACGTGCATGGGATGGGGGCGAGGAGAAATGAAATGTAGACGAGTGGTGTGAGCTCATTAGGTCATTTTGCATCAGATTTTCATCTAATTTGTGTCAGAAATAATTTGACGCTGATTAGTAAATGTTTGAGCTGATTCTTTGGACGCTAATTCGAAGCAAAATCCATGGCAATGACAAAATAATTTTTGCCATTTTTAGAATACTTTGTCCATCAAATTTTTAGACACACAGTAGACGCAAAATCTAACACAGTAGACATCTAATTTGTCACTTAATGGCCGTAAATTAGACGTTAAGTATTGCGTCAGAAAAAAACTAACACAAAAATCAGACGCTAATATGAGCTTCTCGTGCAGTGAATGTTGTCACAACCACCTAGCCACTCCCACCATCAAACCACTTTCACGTAATTGATGATGTCAGACCACCACTGAAATTGTTTGAACCATCATTGCCTAAGAAAATGTGATGTTGTTTTCACTGTTGCCATTACCAAAACATCATCTCTTAGCCACTATCATTGTTAGACTATCATTTTCTAGCTAACGTTGTCATACCACCTCAGTTGTCACGAAACTAGTATTGCTTAGCTAACGCTACAGTTGTCGTTGTTGCCATTAAATTAACCACTACCCCCTTTGTCTGGTCATTATCGCCTGATCCGTATTATCTTGAACCACCATCACCAATCTGCTATCGAACCACAATCACGTGACTGGCACACGCCACAATCACCATCACTATTGCTTGGCCGCTATCACAGTTGTCATCAAATCACGGATGCCCTACCGACGCCATTGCCACAATTAAACCTATGTTATCTGATCTCACTATTACCTGACTATAACTATTACAGATGTTAGATCACTACTGTCTAATTGCCACCGCCATCGATGCCGACGAATCTTGATCTCTGTCACACACCCTATCATCGGTCTTCCATCATTACAAATGGGTTACTATCACTTCTCCAATATTTACCATTATTCCTCTGATGAAAGTTAAAATAGTACAACAATTTCAACTAGATCGTTCCTCTTTTTTTTTCCCTCTTGATTTTTTCACGTAAAAGTTTCTGGCATCATACCTATCCCTTTTCTTTTATTTATGTACGTGTTAGATTTTTGCATAATACTAAGAGTTACTGTAACTAAAAGTCGGAATTATTTGACACATAATTGTACACAATCATATTTGATGGGAAAATCATAAATAACTCACAATGTCCTTGCTTTTATATACATATTGAAGCGAGAAAAATCGTTGAGCTGATGTAACGAAGAGAGCATTTCCTTCAAGAAAACAACAACAACATATTAAAGACCAAGCAATAAAAAAGCCTCGTCAGTCACAAGGAGAATTTGGCCTCAGCTGATAAATAAACAACCAAGTCAGCGTATTCTCTTATTCCCATTATCAATCCTCCTGTTTTATAAATACTCGCAACAGACCTTTCCTCCCTGTTAAAGAGAGATACAGGCCAATTAATTAACTAAAGAAAAGAGAGCCGAAAGAAATGATGAAGGTCTTAGCTTGGACATTCTCTTCAAGCTTCCTCCACCTCTACCCTCCAAAGCTAGCATTTTGCTTACTCTTCTTCTTCCTCTACATCCTCCTTCACCTTACCATCATGGCTTTTCGTTTTCTCTGGCTCAAACCTAAGAAAACAGAGCAGTTTTTCTGGAACCAAGGCCTTCGTGGCCCTCCTTATCGCTTTCTCTTCGGCAACCTCGGCGAGATGGTTTCCATGATGCTTGCAGCCTCCTCCAAACCCATGAGACCTCCCTTCTCTCACAACATACTTCCTCGCGCTCTCTCCTTCTATCACCACTGGAAGAAAGCTTATGGTTAGAAAACTTGTTATTTTACATCAAACTCCCTGTTTTGCATCTTTGATGAAGGAATCTAGCGAGTTAATTAACGTGCATTACAGGATCAACCTTTCTCTTATGGTTCGGTCCAACCCCACGGCTCACCGTTGCCGATCCCGACCTTATTAGAGAAATCTTCGTCTCGCGGGCGGCGGATTTTGACCGTTATGAAGCCCACCCTCTCATCCGACAGCTTGAAGGTGAAGGACTTGTTAATCTCCGCGGTGCCAAATGGGCTCTTCACCGGAAGCTTATTTCTCCAGTCTTCCATATGGAAAACTTACAAGTAATTAAACCATTCAAACAACATGAATTAAAAAGATCATTACTTTTTTTTCTAATTTCATTCTCCTCCATCTGAAAAATTGAATCTTTCCACAGCTGTTAATGCCGGCAATTGGGGAGAAGATGTCTGCCATTCTGGATAAGCTCTCTGAAGCAGCGGCGATGCCGGGATCTTCAGGAGAGGTGGAGCTGGATGTAGCAGATTGGTATCAAAGCCTAACGGAAGAAGCCATTACTCGAGCGACATTTGGCCGTAGCTATGATCAAGGCAAAGCTGTCCTCAAGTTGCAGACGAAACTCATGGTTTTTGCAGCCGAAGCCTTTAACAGAGTCTTCATTCCTGGATACAGGTACTTGATTTTAATTAAAGTTTTGAAAAATTACATTTTGTCATCAGATTAACCATTGCTGATGAGAAATTTTGATCTGTGGATAGATTTTTGCCAACTGAGAAGAACAGGAGAAGATGGAAGCTGGATAAGGAAATCAGAGAGAATCTATTGAGTTTGGTTGGTTGTCGGCGAGAGGAGAGAAAGCAGGAGGAGGCGGCTCTGCCGGCGGCCGCCGGCGAGGCGAAGGATTTGCTCGGTCAAATGACAGCTGCGGCGGCGGCGGACATCACTATTAACGATATCGTGGAGGAATGCAAGACCTTCTTCTTCGCGGGTAAGCAGACCACTACAAATCTGCTGACGTGGACCACCGTTCTTTTAGCCATGCATCCGGACTGGCAGGACCTGGCACGTGATGAGCTCCTCCAAGTCTGCGGCTCACGTGATGTGCCCTCCAAAGACGACCTCCCAAAACTAAAGACGGTAAATATTTATTAATCAATGATTAATTATTAATTTCCCAATATATATATATATATATATGTATATATATATATATATATTTAATTAATTATTAACGAATTACGAAAAAGACCTTCTGACGTGTTGGAATTTCAGCTGGGAATGATTGTGAACGAGACGCTGAGGCTGTACCCGCCGGCGGTGGCCACCATCAGGAGAGCGAAGGCTGACGTGGAGCTTGGAAGGTACGTTGTCCCGCGAGGCACTGAGATATTGGTACCAATCATAGCCATTCACCACGATGCGGGGCTGTGGGGCCCAGATGCGGCCCGATTTAACCCGAACCGCTTCGCCGAGGGAGCGAGCCGGGCGGCCCGTCACCCGAACGCATTCATGCCCTTTGGTCTAGGCCAGCGCATGTGCGTCGGTCGGGGCCTCGCCGTGCTTGAGGCCAAGCTGGCGCTCGCCGCCTTGCTTCGCCGCTTCGAGATTCGTATATCGCCCAAATACGTGCATGCGCCGACGGTTCTGATGATGTTGTATCCGCAGTATGGTGCGCCTGTGATTTTCCGTCCGATCAGTGCGGCTCGATGATGTAAAATGACGGAAATGCCACTAGGAAAAAAAATGAAGTAGGAGTTTTTATTTATTTATTTATTTTACTTTCAATTGTTTTATTATAAGAATTTTTTTGTTAAATTAATGCAAATGTCAAAGAAGAGGAACACCCATCTGTTATGTTGTATGGAATTGTTTTGTAATTATGTAAGATTGTTGGGTGTTCTCTCTTAGCAATGTAGGATTATAAATATGGGTTTGCATTTCTAGAAAGATGTGTTATTTTACAAACGAGTCATCTAATTTTCTTTAAGAAATTTAAAATATATTCAAAAGCCTCAATTTTTTTTTTATATGAACTGAAAATAAAATCGAATTGGATGGATTCTAAACGATCTATTGCTATCACGATACTGTCAGTCATCCTTAATTATCGAATCGATCATGGCATGGAGCGATTTTTGTGTACTTTGTTTGGACGGTGCTGCGTCCGAGTAACAGTCAGAATACACATGATCGCAGTGTTTTTTTTTTTTTTTTGGGTCTCTTTGCCTCGATCTGAGAGTCGCCGCGATTGTCCGGACGCAGCTCTGTATGTGGACTACTTATGAAAAAAATTTCCATAGAATGACCCCAAGTGATGCATTTCCATCAACCTCAGGTTGACCCTACTAGCCTTCACGACCCAAGGTCAGTCTTCCCTCTAATACAGTTAAATCTATCGTGTTCATGGTTCATTTAACTATATATTTGATTGTTTTTTTATGAAATTATCTAAAATTAGGTGTTCCACATGAATTTCTTCAAACAAAATAGTATAAAAATGCTGCGCCTGCCACATAAAACCACGTTTAAAATTAGGACATACCAATTATTCATACTTAACACCCTAAAAGATATGCTAAGAATTCTTCGTTTTCTTCCTCGTCCTTTTTGGCTAGATAGGAAGTCTTCTTGGCCAAATAGGAAATTTAACAATAAAATATAACTCATTCAAATGCAACCATTTGGCCTTTCTGTAAATTAAATATGTATTTTTTTTATAATATTAATTATTAAATTTGAATTAAGAAATAAAGTTTAGAACCAATTTGTTTAGGTAATTAATTATGATTTGATTAAATTTGAAAATGTAATTAGCTTAAAAAGTGATTGCTTGATTATCAGGTAAGTTGGTGTGGAGGTTTAAGTTTAGGGAAATGAAATGGTAAGGTAGGTCAGCAAGGAACCAAATGGCGCCTAAATTTATGGCATGCTTCTAAATTTAGAATAAGTAAAAGTTCGAAGCAACTTCGGAATTAGGCAAAGCTTAGATGATGGCTGTCACATGGCATGGCATGGCATGAGAACCCTATAATTATTATAAGAAATTGATTACAAATGCAAATTTTATGTTTTGACTTAATAAGGTGAGAAATTAAATGTGTGGGATTCTAAATTATGAGTGATCACACATCATCTAGATAAGAGCTTGTAAGAATGAGAATAGGAACCGTAAAGCGGAATGGTAAAAAGTTATATCGAGTAATTTTTTTATAAAATACCTCTATTTATAGGTTTGAGCATAACCAAGAGGTTGTTTTGTAGAAATGGTTACACTAGTATGGTTAAATGTTTAGTGTAGTGGTGTGCATAATGTTACCCGGCTATCAGACGAGCTGATGGAACTCGCAAAGTTAGCCCACTGAACAGACAATTGGCCGAGCATGTTATCTGTGCTAATTTACTTGGTTTTCTTGTAGATTCGGTGAAAGTCGGTGCAAGTCGGTTGACACCCTTATGTTTGGTTTAGATATGTTGGAATACTTTGGAGAAATCTTGACTCTTGGTTACATATAAGCTGATATGAAATGCCTTGGACTCAATACAAGATTCGACTATAAAATATGAATGAGTCAAGAACATAATGTAGCCGTAGTTTTTTTCTTTTCTTTCATTTTCCTAATTTTCTTTTCTCACAATCTTTTCTTAGTTTTCATCTAAGTTGATTTAATCAGCTCATCGTATATTGGTCATCTTAGTCTATTGGTTGAGAGAAAAAAGCTCTTGATTCAAGATTTTGTATATAAAGTGTGTATGTGTTTGCAATTAAATTCACTAATTTTTCTCAAATTAAAAAAAAATTCTGCCCATCATGATCTTTTTCGATGTATAACTTCTTGTAATTCTTAAGAGATTACAAAATCTATAAATTAGAAAAGCATGCAATTTATATTGTCTTTAAAAGTTAAAAAAATAAATAAAAATAATAATAAATGATAGCATAAGGCTTCATAATCAGTAGCCAGACTTGCTTTTGCTCAGTGGCAATAATCCATTAGACTCCAAGTAAAGAATAAAAAACAAGAATGAAATGAATAGAATTGAATTGTGGAAGTGTTTTTAGCACTTAAAACAATTTCATATTTCTGATATTGGCAATTAAGAGATTAAAAGAAAAATATTGATGAGGGCTACATCTTAACTATTGCAGCTTAATACAGTCCTGTTGGAGTAATATTTTTTTGTCATATGAGATTAAGGATTATTGCATGTCGGGAGATTCACAACACCAAAGTGATGATTTATTGTCTTAGCATTCTATGTAGATCCAACACACAGTTAAAAGAATAGTAGTAGGAGAAGACACCAATGAGCCTGCAAATGTGCTTTAATGGCTTGATCCAGGTCTGATCGGACACAAATTGGATCAATTTTAATATCATTAGGTTCGTCTGGCAAATAAGGTCAGTTTCACTATAAACTTAATGAAATATGAGACTTCGATGATCTTTAAATATTTATTGCTAAAAAAATGCATTGAGATGCGTGCTAGATAATAAAAATTTATTGATGGCACATCAAGACTCGTTAGTTGATCCTGAAAGAATCTCTCTCTCAACAACATAGACTTATTTTGTTAATATGTATGTTTTAATATTAAAAATATTAAGATGATTTAAAATAAACTCAAATAATCTTTCTTTTTTCCTTCCATTTCTCTTTAAAATCCTACAAAGCATTATGGTAGGATATTCATAAGAATAAACTAAATATATTTCAAAAAAAAAACATATTTATTTTTATGTATCAAAAATATTTTATTTTAAAGTAAAAAAAAAATAAAAAAAAAACAATAAACAAAAAGGCAAAAGTGATTACAAACAGCTCCTAAATAAATCTGACCTATCACCTGAATGAGCACAATCTAATCATGCATCTAAAAATTTAAAAATTTCTTTCTGTTAACCTTATCCTTAATTGTAATACTTAATTGCTTTTTCTCTTGCATTAATACATTCATTCCCCACCTAACGTATATATTATTCAAAATGCAGGAAAGTTCCAGGCATTTCTCCCCCAGCACCAAACCTCATTTTCTGCCAGTTAGCACCAGTTTATGATTAATAGCTTATCCTTTCGGGTACAAATACAAAGAATGTCATTAATAGCCTAATTACCCTGTTAATCTAATCCCTCACAAAGTTAAACATATTTCTTGAAGGAAACAAACCTTGTCCTACTCATAAGTTTTTAATTGCTTGACTTGATTCGCTTGTTTGCAGCAAATCCTTTGCATTCCATGCCTCCAATTATATTATTTGGCCTGCTTTTCATTAGGACTATAAAGCTTTGGTGCATCTGAAATAATTATGTTAATACTTTATATGTGTCAGTACATGACATTTAAATACCAAGTCAACTAGTTGACAACAGATATTCATCTTCTCTTGAATTTATTAAGTAATTATATTTATTAATCAGTGCTTATGCCTACAAATTTGTGGTGGCCAGCTCATGATGCAGTGTATTTGATGCTAATATTAATAATGGATAAGACATATATATATATATATATATATATATATATATATATATATATATATATATATATATATATATATATATATATATATATATATATATATA
>NEWO01000002.1:733503-744750 GCA_003013225.1 Phalaenopsis aphrodite
TTTCATATAATATCCCTCTAGAATATACCATCAAGAATGCTTGAGCACATGATTTGACAAAATCTTTTATCTAGCATTTAACATATTCATTGTCAAATATTCCAAAATGTTATTAGTACTTCATAATTTCATGTAAAATGTTTTTTTCTATTAAAGATTAGGAATAATTTTACTATAACATTCATCCAATCAACAAAGTTTATACATGTCCAAGTAAATAATTTTTCACCAAACATTTGACTTTTTCCCATAACTTTGGAGAAAGCTTCAATATTTCATACTGTTATGTCGTTTATCTTGAAAAATCGTGGCTTCGACGAATACTCTTCGTCTCAGACCTTACGTAAAGTTCTCTTCTCCTTTTTTGGTCTTACCATTCATTATTTTTTTGGATTAGGGTTTGTATTTATGTAAAAATTAATTGATGTTTTGGTGTTAGAGAAGTAATACAAAAGAATTGAGTAAGGATTCAAGTTCTCTTCTCCTTATTTGTATGTAAAGATTGAAGTTTGGGTGTTAAATATGTAAACCAAAAGAATTAAGTGGAATGTATGTAAAAAATTTAAGTTATGTGTTAGATATGTAATACATATGAATTGAGTGGATTGTATGTAAAAATTGAAATTTAGGTTGTAAATACATAATACATAAAATTTGTGTGATATGTATGTAAAAACTAAACTTAAAGTAATGGATATCTAATACATTAGAATTGTGGTTTGTATGTGAACATTGAAGTTTGAGTGTTACATATGAAATACATACTAAAGGCATATACAATTGATATTTAAATATTCTAATCTAATCAACATATAAATGTTGTCGATGGGTAATCGAATTTTGAGAGATCGTGGATGTATAATACATTGTATAAAGGAAGAAAATGACTCACTTATCAGTTCTTGAATGTTGTAGAGAAATTTGTGTCGGTGGCATCATGATCATGCATTTACCTTTCATAATGTAACTATTCATTGGGCGTGATTCACTGGAAAGATTCAGATTCCACCACTCCACTCTTAAAGATTAAGAAGAGTTTCACTATAACATCTATCCAATCAACAAAGTTTTTATGTGTCCAATCAAGTAATTTTTCGCCCAACATTTGACTTTTTCCCATAAATGTGGAGAAAACTTTAATATTTCATACCGCCATGTCGTCTACCTTAAATTGTTGTAGCATGTAAAAAATAAATATTAACAGAATGTGTGATATCAGAGTGTCCATTAACAAACAAAAAAAGAACCCAACAAAATATACTTTCAGCTGCATTAAATAAGTTCTATTATGAGCCTTGGAGTCAAATTCAGCACAAGAAACTGATGTCAAGACTATTATAATACCAACTTGATCATATATTATCATTTTTAGAATAGTTTTGTTTGTGCAATGCTTGTTAATTTCTACATACGAGTATATAAATATCCAAAATATATATCGCACAAAATCTTATAAAATCTGAACCTTGTCTTTAAAGAAATAACTCTAAGCAACTAATCTAAAAAACTGAGCTTTCAAGCAGCATGCCGAGCTTGTTTCCTTGCATCCTGGGCCATGTCTCCTCCCCAATTCAATAATCTTCCTCTTGGAATTTGTGTTTAGGGTTTTCTTTCATTAAGAATCCTAAAATAACAGCAGATATGCAGAATCAAAACATTGAATCCATAAAACAAAAGAAATTTAGAGACAAATCTCGATGAGTTTTGTCCTTTTTTTACGTTAAAAATGAGTTTTTTGGGGAAGTAGAAGCTATGGCCCGAAGGAGGTTGGTCTATGGCATAGCTTTGCTCGCCGACAGCCGTCCGACCAAAGCCGGAACGGCTGTGCTGTGTCGATGTGCGGGAATCTCTTCTTTCGAAGGAAGGGATTGATTAGATGAGTCAAGCGCGTATTAATTATGATTAGTGGAATTTAATTAATCGAGGATGGATGATTAGGATGTAATTAAGTTGTCTGATGAGATGGACGTGTGTTATGGAACTGAGGACATCTCGAGGAGATTAGGGGATTTGATGTGTTATCAAGAAATTATTAACATCTCGCACGGGAGACTTCGATGTATTTTTGAATAATAATTGTTTTAAATATAAAATTTGAAGTCAAATTAATGGTGCCGTCTCGGCAAGATGAGCCCAACGACTCTAAAATTATTTCAATCAGAGTTGAATTAAGTCTAAATCAAGTTGTTAAAGTATAATTGAAGGGTTTGGATCATTAATTGAACGGTCAAATTAATGAACTCTAAATTTGAGAAATTTATAATTGAATCAAGCGTGTCGACAAAATGAATGTAATGAGTATATGATCACTCAATTCTAAGTTCATTAAGGCACCTGAATCCTTACGAAGTCAATTGTGATTGAGGGATGTCATGTTGGACCACCTAATCATGTGGTTAGGGAAGTTATGCACTAAAAGTCTAAAATATCGCTCTTCAAAATAGTGTGCCTTCACTTGGAGGGTGGAGAATAACACAAGGAGATGTCCCAACAAGTAATCATCAACCTCTATAGCTTTCGACCACCACTTGTCGGGAACCGTCAACCACTGCCCTTATTCACCACCTACTGTCGCCAACCACCAGCTTTTGGCAATCATTGCCTGTAACTATTGTAGCCAAACTACGACCTTTGTGGCATACTACTAATATTACAGTTTCCAATATTTTTATGGTCAATTGTCACTATTGCAACGACCGACTATAGTCTTTATGGCCAAAAGCTACAATTCAAGAAATCAACTAGGGTCTTTGTGGCTAACAACTGCAGTTACAATTTTCAATACGGCCTTTGTGGCCAACTACTGTTTTTGTAGCAACTAATTACAACATTCCTAGCCAACAACTAATGTTATAATTTTCAACTAATTTTTTTTTGGCCAATTACTATATTAGAGCCTCCGACTACCACACCGGTGATCAATTACTACTAGTACAATCATCATTTAGGTCTTTGGGGTCAACTGTTGTTATTATAGCCATGAATCACATTGTTGTAATTCAATTATGATTGGCAAAACTAAACTATTATCGTACATATATGATTATCTGTTTTGTAATTTCATCTTCTCTAATTCAATAGAAGAGTGGACTTATATACTTACAATCATATAAAGTACTAGTTTGATTGAGCTAGACCCTGTGATTTTTCTCTTTCTATATTTTTTCGTGTAAAAAATCTTCGCGAGCCGTCATATAACTTTTTTTTTTATTTGCATTTGATGGACCTTCGTGCAATGTCAAGAAGTTAAATTATCAGTTTACTGTCACAAATTTTTCGGCACGCAACATGGCTAGTTAATGATGGTCAGGTCTAATATTTTCTTAATTGTTTCGGGAATATATATAAAACTGGAATTTGCATGGAAAATACCGGTGGAGTACCGTAAAATTGTAGGCACTAGAATGTGAATTCTTATAGCCCAGTAAGAAAAATGTCAAGGCTTGTTTTACTGAACTTTTTGTCTGTTTTTGTAACTACAAATATTGTCGTAATTGTAGTAATGATTGATATGTTTTCTTTTAAATAAAATTACTTCTAGAACAAAAAATCTGAAATTGGTTCAGAAAGCCTACTTTCGATACACTATATATATATATATATATATATATATATATATATATATATATATATATATATATATATATATATATATATATATCAAATGATCATAAATTAAATATATGAAGCATAATAATTATAGTCTAATTTCATTGATAATTGAAAAATAATTTGAAGCATAGTTTAAATTTTATGACATCACTTGAGGATTCACATGATCTTTGTGTCTTACTTGCTTATAATCAAAATGAACATTTCGACCAATGCAACCTAACAAGATCAAATTAGTCGAATCGGATTTCGTTAGCTAGTTAAAAAAGAACAAAACAGGTCGATCAACCAATAAATAGCTTGACGATTGACTGAAATAATGAAAATATCACTCCAAATAACTATTAAGTAGTCCCTTATTCTCCTCATAGAGTGGAAAGTGAGACTTTGGCCTAGAGTCAAAAACGAAACCGAAGTTTTCTTTCTCGATTCATGATCTATAAATGATACAATATCTATATGATCAAACCGCTCCATTCTTTCTCTCTCCCTCTATTCACGATAAATTCTTTGTGTGTGATTCAAGAACAAATCTGAACTGAACCTACCAATGATCCAAACACTTCCACATATTATTCCTTTCAAAACAAACATAACACATAAACAATCAACTAATCATTCAACCTTTTAATCACATCAATTTTAAAATAAATTCAATAATTTTAAATTTCTACATGACAAACTTCGAGTCAAGACATTTACATCCTCGTCCAATTTTTTATATATTTCAATTTGATGTTTGTTGTCATACTAAACATTAAGTGCCAAAAGCATAATAAATATGTTACAAGTGTAATTCAATCCCTAAAATTTTAAATATTGACAGCAACTTCTAAATTATTATATTAACCAACACATCATGCCATTTGGTCAAATAAACATAACAAGCTTAGGTTTGAATATGTTTAAAAAATACACATATCATTATAAAAGACCAAAACCTCAATAGCAATAGACTTTACACAATTAATTTACAATAATATAATAAAGCTAAAAAATCCTTAGAAAAAAATAAACTAATGCATAATGTATGATCAAGGCAAACATGAAAACAAAGAGAAGTCCACGGTCAATATGGTGTTGGACTTCAATCATGATATCTTGATAAGAAGCATCATTTTTTTTTTTTTTGCATATATATATATATATAACTTTTAACTATGTATATTTGTAACATTTCACTACTATAAAAAATTATGACATAACTTATTTTTGCTTTTCTGTTCGTGAATGACGAACTCCTCTTCTTTGTCGCTGGCCGCGAACACCTTTACGTGGACACCTCTAGCCAAAAAGTATGAATCTTCCCACAGACGGCGCCACTGTGTTTGCTTGTGTTCTTTGTGTTTCATTTCTATGCCATGAAGTACATATCTCACAACAATAATCAACAACTAAAAATCATTTAAGACATCCGAAATGTATTTATAAAGAAAATGTTTTTTTTTTTGCAATATATGAATAAAAATCTTATTGTGTTTGTTGAATAACTTATTATAAAGGTGTTTGCCCCATGGTGCATTTTCCATTGATTTCTATGTCTAATCACCATAGTTTAATTCACACTATCTTAAATTCAATAAAGGTATTATTTTCTTAATGCACCATTGTTTGCCACATATCCATCTTAATCTTAACATTTTGATTTTCATCATGCTCAAAGTGGCAAAATTTGATTTTTTTATAGACCAAAAGTTAGAGCCATATAAAACTCTTTTTATTATAATTTTATTAAAATTATTTTTAAAAACTTAAAATTTTTTCTTTATCATATTTTACTCCAAATGCTTATCTCCATGTTAAACATTAGGCCACAACTCTAAAACTTATTGTTTCATCAATATTCTCATTATTTAATAAAATAGATCTAAGATATTTAAACTTATGACCCATGCATATTAATTAAATAATTATAATTAATGATGATAAAAAATTTAAATTCTCTAAAAATAGCATTATAGTTTAGGTGACTTTTTATTCCTATGTTCTTTCTTAGTTGAGGTGAGTTTTTATTGTTAAGTGTAAGCTATAAAAATGTCAATCCAAGGGAAAGCATGATAAACACAAAAGAATCATGGAAAAAAACATCTCAATGAAAATAATAATCAAATTTATATGATTTGAATTAAGCCCACATCCATAAGAAAGACAAAAGGAGAAATAATCAACTAACGAAATGTCACAGAATAAGAATATGTTCACTAACTCATTATAAACTTTAAATACACTCCCACTCAACAAAGATTAAAAAAAAATCCCTAAGCTCTCAAGGTAAACATGAGAGAGTTAAATAGAGGAGGAGAATAATGACATGTGATTAAAAATTACCACCAAATAATAATGTCCAAAAATTCAGAAAAAATATGCAATCAATTTATCAAGATGATAATTCAAACTCACGGAAAAGGATTTGTGATTTTCATTTCCTTAACACTTTTCCTGTTTTCTCTTGCTTCTTCCTCAATTTATTCTCAAATCTACAAAAGAAAAACTCAAGATTGTATTGTCCCTTCATGCCAGTAAAGTTAATAAGAATCAACTTCTATAAGCTGTCAACTTAATGCAAAACTAACTTATGCAAAATCATCTAATCAAATTTCAAATTTAATACATGCATCACATGCATGAATATTCAATTAACAACTAATAAATTGTTTTACTCATTTTAAAACATTCACACAAGAAGTTTTATGCCTAGCTCGCCTAGTGATTAATGCATGAATATTGATTCAAATCTACTAAAGTTCCCATTTGACTCAATGTTAAGATAATATTTGGAGCGCCTTTATGACTTTTCCAATTTTAAGTTGTGTGCTTTAACTGGCAAGCATCCAAAAGGCTCGACATCACATAGTCTAATTAGGCTCATATGTTGCTTATGTTGAGTAATTATAAAACATATATGTACTATAAATACTGCATGTCATACTACAGATTTAGAAGGCAATCAATTTGGCACCACATGACATGATGAAGGATGGACCACAACAATTGAAATAAGTTTTAGAAGTTAAGATCAAGTATATTTCACAATCATAAGTGAAAGATTCTCATACAAGAAATTGTCAATAGTTATATTTGTTACATTAATAGAGTCCACAACATTGATATAATGAATAAACAATAGGAATAGCTCATGTAAAAGAAGGTGAAAACAACAACCGTAAAATAAAGACTATACAACCTCAATAATAGTACAGTCCTACCTAAAGTTAATATAAATAAAATCCTACTGCTTAAAAGTATGCACCAATGGTGATGCTCCACCAAGCAATCTGACTAACATGTTAATGAGAAAAGTTCACAACGAGTAAATGTAATAACTCAACCCAAGTAAGTAGATTATGTGTATTAATTCAAAACAACAAGATATTGTGACTTCTAGCATGAATAATAAAAGAGTAAGAACATGTTTAATACATAAAAACATCACCTATTCTAATATTGTTTTCAATATAATGATGTTCACAATCATTTGCATGATAATATTGTAGTCAATACATTTTTATTCCAACATCTCCATGTGCAACCATGTTTTTTTTGCATCATCATACATCTTTAAATGCGCCTCATGGGTCATTTATTATTTTGTTATATATTAGTTTACATATCTTACTGATATTTACAAGTCCACCTTAAATATGGAATGTAAACACTTAACTTATAGAAACTTGATAATATCTAATTGTCTTCCTTGGTTGGGCCCATCAACACATATGGCTCATATCCAAAATGATTATATCAATCATTCAATGCTACACCCAAAATGATATTTTTTATATATTATAAGCAAGTTTTACACATAGTTTTAATAAATAATATAGCCAAAGTTAAAATATCATAGTAATATTTATCTAAAAAAGGTGCAACATAGCTAACCTAGGTTGACCTATAACCAATTTAGGTTAACTATAAACTCAAAACTAAACCTATAGTTCTAGGTAAATTAAAATCTAAACAAATCAATTATCTTTAAGGGGGTTGATTGGCCTACTGAAAAACCAATACATTGCATTTCTTTTATAGGGAAATTAAAAATTTTGGTGATTGGTCCAAAAAATATAAATAGAGTGTAAAATATGAATGAATTTAGAATCTATTCCTTAATTCATTTTTTATGTATTTAAAATTTGATGGATTTTACCGATTTCCAAATACACACCTTCAAGTAAAGTGGCAGTAATTGATGTCGGCGGCCAATATCACCCGGCTAGCCTATAGTTGCCCCCAACTACAGCTCTTGCAACTCTCAACCGCCAGCAGCCGCCCTTGCCTCCTACCATTGTCACAACCTCATGTCGTTATCAATGTCAACTGACCATCGCCAACACCATCGACCACTGGTTCCTCGTAGCCCGTTGCTGCCCTTTATAGCCAAAAGCAGTAGCCAACGCCGCCTATCATCGTCACCACCTCCTCGGCTCATGCAAACTATATGCAACCCCGCCTCTACCATTAATAATCACTATCACTACCAACCTACTGCCACCGTTGCCTACTCAATCGCTAGAGAAATATGATGAGAAGAGAAATCATTGTAACACACATTTGATCGAAAGGGGGAGAAGAAGGGTGTTATGGTTATGACCTCAGAAGAAAAGATCAAGACTCGATCGAAGAAATTTGACGACTGCAATATAGAAAAGGGATGTGTTGGAAGCAATCCATGCAATGGCATGTAGGCTCAACTCGGTATGATCCCGTGTTTATTATTATTATTATTATTATTATTATTTATTATAACATACTACATTTGTACAAAAAATAATCTATAAATCAACACCTTTGTTTTCAAATAAATGGGGTACTCTGTAATAATCTTACTGTTGAAAGTCTTGATGGACAGCTAATCTGAAAAGAACCCATAATGGCAAAAGAATAGATAGTATTTCACATAAAACCTTTAAGAGACACACAAATAAATAAACTTTAATAAGAAGCTAGTGCACAAATTTCCTTCGCTAAAAAGACCTTACAAGGGGAAGTGGACAAGGTGCTCATGAATAATCTTGAGACATTCGTACACATAACAAAATAATTTAAATTCAAATTGGTATTTGAAAGTTTGAAATAGATTTGAGCCTTATTTAAACCTTATCATCATGTCATAATCCATATATATATATAGAGAGAGAGAGAGAGAGAGAGAGAGAGATGTGTGTGTATGTGTTCCGTCTGCCACGATCTGTTGGTTGGCATCCACAGTATACGACTCATCGGGGGTTCGAATCCCCTCTGACACAGTCGCTCTTTAGGAGGTGACACTCGAATTTTTAGACACATTAGAGGTGGCTGGAGACTTGTAAAATAGCATTTGACCATTCTTTTTAATATATATATATATATATATATATATATATATATATATATATTGCTATTAGATAGATCTAGATATTTAAAAACTAAGAGATTCTATTAAAATCTTTCAAGTGGAATGACTTAATTATATTATCAATTATAGACTAGTAAAAAATACATTTAATTTAATTTCTAGACTTTTCTAATCACTCTCTAAGTAAAGATCTTATTCAACAAGAAACAATGCCAATTGGTCCTCCCATGCACCATTAAATATCATTAGCTTCTTAATCTAGCATAATTAATTAAAACTAATCCGAAGGCATAAGAGATTGTCTCAAAACCAGCTCACGTATTTGATGCAGGTTGAGTAAGCGTATTTAATACCTATTATCTAATTAATTATTATTTAGAACGCAAGTCCTTGAAATCTTCTTGCCACTTTAATTAATGCCTAAATTGCTTAAGAGAGTAGAATTACGTACGTAATAATTTCAAGGGGTATTTACATACATGCCATGGAGTTCTTTATGTATTTACATATCTGACATCTGAAATTACATACTTACAAACATAGCATCCAAATCTTTGACATCACATTAAAAATATTACTATTACTAATTTTTTTCATACATATATTTATAAGACCAAAAGGTTATAAATGTAAATATGAAAGTTTATAAGTTTGATATGTTAATGCATAGAAGTTTTGTGGTATGTATGGAATTTATTTTTTATAAAAATAATAATTATATCACTTTTCTGAATTGTCACGGTTCAATTTTTAAGTTTAAAAAATAATGAAAAATAATATGATCGTTTGTTTCATGAACATAATGTCACGAACAAAAAGTCTCACATTGACTAAGTGTAGGGCCAAAAGGTTGTATTTAAGCCCTAGATTGTCCACCTTCTTTAAGAGCTCTTTTGGGAGGTGACAAATTGTATCAGAGCAGATTACTGTCAGTCATGTATGTGGACTCTCCATGGTCTAGTGGGACCCTCAGTGGAGCCGATCCATGATGAGGGTGTCACGTGATGAGTGGAGAAGAATGTCACAGACAAAAAATCCTACATCAGCTAGGTGTAAGACCCAAAAATAGTATTGAAGTCCTGGGCTGCCCACCACAATTTTATTCCTTAAAATATTAAACCATCATCATCAGTTTTCATATGGGGTGAGAAAAGTGGAAGAATTTATCCTGCGAGGGGTGAGAATGTCATTTCCAAATTCTATTAATATTAATAATTTTGGACCTATTATTCAAAGATGACTTTGCTTATCTCTTTAAATATATTAAAGTCGTATTTTTTTTTGTACTCATATTATTAGATGGTGTCTTGTAATAAGACAAAAACTCTTAGAGATAAAGTGAGGAGCTAAATAATTTCACAGGGCGGAACTAAGTTATGTCCAGAATGCAAAATTATCTCCCTAAAATTTATATTTTCTCTATATAAAAATAAATTTTTAATATTTTTTTCTTATATAATTTAAGCAATTTAGTAATTTATGCACATACATTTTTCTACACAATATTTAAAAAAAAAGAATATTTGATAATTTTACCGGCCTTAAAAAATAATGTCTGTTCCGCCCCTAATTATCTGCATTTTCAAAATCTTTATTAATAAAATTATATTTATATATATATATATATATATATAGAATGAAGACAAAATATAAAATTTGAACTTATAATTATTGGAGAAACAAATCTCTTACATTGACCAATGAGCCAAATCCTTTCACATATCATTTGTCTTAAGATAAATCCAATACATAACTACTCCACTAATCATTTAATTCCACCCTAAAATCACACTAAACTTTCAATTAGTTTAATAATTAAAATCATTAATTACTTTTCAGGAATAGTTTTACAATAATATAAAAAAAGCGAAAAAATCCATAGAAAAAGATTAAATTAATGCAAAATGCATAATGGGACAAACATGAAAACAAAGAAAAGTCTACGGTCAACATGTCGTTTGACTAGTCCTTTAAATACATGTCTTTTCTATACCCATCAAAGAGAAAATAAATAAATAAATAAATAAATAATCAAGTGCTCCTGCCGTGTGTTCAGAGATATTGCTTTTTAACATGTATGTAAATAATTTATCTTTAAGAAAATAATTATTTTTTAGCTTGTTTCAAAATATCTTGATAAGATGCGTTATAACTTATAATTTCAAAATTATACCTCATAATTTTTAATTATTTATTTCCTTATATAAAACTAAAATATTTAATATAAAAAATACCATTAGGATTAGGTGTGTAGAGCGAGCCCTTTCGGCTCGTTTATATATTTCGAGCTCAAAAAGTGTGTT
>NEWO01000002.1:753086-796523 GCA_003013225.1 Phalaenopsis aphrodite
TATATATATATATATATATATATATATATATATATATATATATAAACTAGCCAAACAAAGAGAAAAGAAAAGTAAAGACTTAACTCAAGTAAAGTGTATTAGCGATGAAAATCAGAAAGGTGTTTTTCTTGGAAAAAGATATTCAACATAGGTGGGTGAGTTATTTTGATAAACTTTTTAATGAATTTTCTGAAAATGTGATCGACCTTTGTGATTTTAATATGTAAATAATAAGAAAATGATTCATTTTTATTGTCGCATTAGTACAAAGAAAGATCCAAGGGTGGAAAGTCTATAGAACCTGATAATATCCTAATTGAAGTGTGGAAATATATAAGAATTTTAAGTGTTTCTTGGCTTACTAAACTTTTTAATATTATTTTAAAAACAAAAAAGATGCATGAGTGGAGGAAGAGTATTTTGGTCCATATTTTTAAGAATAAAAGGGATGCATAAAAGTGTACACATTATAGAGGAATTAAGTTGATGTGTCATACTTTAACATTACGACAGAGGGTAATTGAACATTGGTTAAGACGTATTGCAAAGGTTTCTCATAATAAATTTGGATTTAAGCTAGGCAGGTATACTATGGAAGCTATACAATTATTAAGAGGTTTGAATGAGAAGTTCAAAAAGAACAAGGAGGTTCCATATATGATTTTTATTAATTTAGAAAAAGCTTACAATAAGGTTCCAAGAGATATCCTTTGGAGAGTTCTAGAGAAAAAAAAAGTTGATATGATTTATATTTAAGTCATTAACGATATATATACTAGAGCTATTACTTATGTTCAAACAGAAGGAGGATTTGCCAATATTTTCCAATTTTAGTTAAATTACATTAGGGATCGCCTTTAAGTCCATATCTTTTTCTTTAGTTATGGATGTTCTCAGCAAACATTCATAGGAGGATGGACATTGGTGTAGGTTTTTCGTTGATGATATTCTACTTGTGGATAAGATTAGAGAAAAAACTTAGGAAAAACTTGAATTATGAAGGTCTACATTTGAGTCTAAAGACCTTCGTTTGAGTGGACCTAAAACTGAATACGTGGAATGTAATTTTCGTAGTAGTAGCTCTAGTGACAGATTTGTAACTATAAAGGCTCAAATAATTAAATGGTATGAACGCGTTAGATATCTCGGGTCTATTGTTCAAAGTGATAGTGATATAGATGGGGATGTTATTAGTAGAATTCAAGTTTGTAGGTTGAAGTGGAGGAATGCTTCAAGCCTATTGTGTGATAGAAAAGTACTACTTATAATGAAAGTAAAATTTTATAAGATTGCGGTAAGACATGCAATGCTCTATGGCGCTAAATGTTGGCCATTAAAAGAGAAGAATAAAAATAAACTAAGTGTTGCCGAGATGAGAAGGCTTAGGTGGATGAGTGGCTTTCCATTTAGAGACAATGTGAAATGAATATATTCGTGACAGAGTTGTGGCTCCAGTGACAGACAAAATTAGAGCATTAAACATCGACCATCTGATGATCTGATTAGAAGAGTAGATGTTTTAGATTATACTTATGTTAAGAAAGGCAGAGGAGATCTAGAAAGACTAAATAGTACCAACCAAGTACTAATTTGAAAGCCATAAATAAAACTAATCTTTAATCAATCACAAATGGGCAAAAAAAAGCATTAAAAAACTCATAATTAATTAAAATATGTGCACCTTGGCCAACTTAGGTTATCCTCGAACCAAGTTAATTTTTATACCATAACTAAACTTATAAGGCCTTTGCTTAAAATAACTTTTTGTTTTCTATTTATGTTTTTATTTTCAGTCAGTTTTGTTTTTATCTTGTCTTTGATTTTTTTTTTTAGAAAATGTTTTAGGTACTATTATGACTTATATATTATTAAAACAAAAAATTTACTAAAAATGATTGATTCGGTTTTTTCTATTTTCTTTTTAAACTATACCTTTTAAAAATTTAGTTAAACATAATTAGCATTTACACATATATAACTAAATTTAACCACCCTACTCTTTCTCACCAAAAAAATATCATCAGTTCCAACTATGTAAATATGTCAAAAATCGAGATATAAAAACTCATCGAAAGAAATTTAATTATAATATGTTTATAAATCTCATATATGTAGAAATTGTAATAACTACTAGCATGTCAATTAATTTTTTGGTGAATTATTCAAAATTTTTTACTTATTTAATTATTTTATTAAGTTAAGGTTTTGTTAAATTGAAGTTTTAATTGACTTAAAATTTTATGGATTAATCAAATCTTCAATTAATTTAATTAAATATTAAATTAATTCATTAAGTAGTAATTTAATTAAGTTGCTTAATATGTTATTTAATAATTTATGTATTTACTAATATGCTTAAATAAATTAAGATTTTCATTTTATCATTATTAACTTAATTAAATGATTAATATTTTATTTAAATTATTGTGAGTTGAATTGATTAATTATTAAGCTTATTAAATAAATTTATTATTAAATTTAATAACTATGAGTTAATTAAATTCATTTAGGTTCCATTTAATTAATTAATGATTTAATTATATGAATACTAGTTTAATTAAGTATTTAATTAAATGGTTGAATTTAAGTAATTTTTATAACTCCATTAATTTATTAATGAGTTAATTAAGCAAGTTTAGAAGTTAATAAGTGGATTAATGCCTTATTTAGGTTAAGCTAATTTCAGCCAATGATGATTAAACTGATTTAATGTTTTAGGGCATAACTCTGAAAAACATATTTTTGAAACTGCTAAAATACATTTCGATGTTTTTGATGTTATGAGACATGCCTCGTGTGTTTTAAAAAGAAAATAAAAAAAAAATAAACAATATTTTTTTTGTTGTTTTTTTTTTTGTTTTGTTTTCAAAAACATAAAACAAAAAACAGAAAATAATCTCAAACAGAGCATAAGTATATTATAATCTAAGACCAAACCAATATCTTTAAACCCAATCAATTTTATGAATCTAACTACGATTTATGTTGTCCTAATCTAATAGATAATAAGTAATCCAAGAAATAACTATTCTATTGCAAATTTAAGAAATTAAATTACTCTAATTAACTTGAGTGGAGAAAGTAAAATAACTACTACTCAAATAAACTAATGAACAGGGAGGAGGAGAAGATGAAGAATATAAAGAAGACAAAAAAACAAAGAGATAAGAAGAAGATAGCATAGCATTTAGGTTTACTCAATTAATGGAGAAAAAGAGTGAGAAGAGAAATAACTATATTTCACTTCCGATTGAAAAAGTTCTTATGGCTAGAGATACTCGAAATTGCTGCGAAGCTAACGAAAAGCTAACAAGTATACGTGTCGTTCAAGTAATATACAGAATTACAGTGTGTATCAATCCCACAAGAAAACTAATCAATTTTCCCAACCGGTGTCCTAATTTACTAAACATCTAAGTCTTGTTTGAAGTATTTTTGATGTGCAGAAGGTTAAAAGTTTCAAAACTCCTAAAAGTCAGAAAAAGGAACAAGATTTTGAATTTTTTTTCAGAGGTGATGAAAATCATACTCCTATAACTCGGATTATGTAAATCTTTGAAGTTTTCCTATGATATTCTCATGTTATTGGAAACTTGTATTACAGTTAATGAGGCTTAACCATGCAAGATTTCCCATAAATCCTCTAGTCCTCTATCTATATTGCAATTTCCAACTGGCAACATGTATATTGCACTAGGTGGTTGTGTGTTAACCCACTTATTCTTTTAGTCAACAGGTAGGGTCCTAGATCACAAGGGATTTTAACTTTTTAATTGGTCCAATTAAAAGTAAATGAAAATCAGCACATCAACATAAATCCAAGAAAAACACACAAAAATGTCTAAGGAAAACTAATGTAGAAAACATTCAATTCACTTCTAATCAGGGAAGCATGAAGATATTTAGCTTACTATACATGATATGAGAAAAAATCAAAAAATTTTTGTAATAAAGAAAGCCAACATATAAAATAAGTACAGGAAATTAAACCAGATAATCCATGCCCTGACTTACTCCTCGATTATCTCCTTGAAACACAAGCAATCCACATGATCTCCCTCATACAAGCACTCTAATATCTCACCCTCTCCAACTCACCAAAACAGAAAAAAATAAAATAAAAACCGCTTGGAAATTCTCTCCTAAAAAATTTTAAGAAGAAAACTCTAGGGAACACTAAAAAGAAGGCTTTTCTAAGCTTAAAGAGGAGCTTGTAGAGCCAAAAGTGTCTCTAGAGCTTCAATGCATGAGTTTATATAATCCGGGCCTCAAAAGTTGCCTCAAAACCTGTCAAATTCAGTAAATCGCGGAACTAGGCGTACGCATTGCCACTACCCAACACGGGAGCGTCGCTTTCTCTGTGGGAAGGTATAAGCTAACGCCTACTTAGCGCGAGGGTGCCACCACCTCTGTTGAGCAACGCAGGCATGCCACCTAAGACCCAGGAGTGCCAAGCCAACATCTCAGACCAAGCCAACATCTCAGGCATGCCACCTAAGACTCAGGAGTGCCAAGCCAACATCTCAAACCAATCCTCACAACAGGCGTGGTGGTGTCATGGCTTCTTTATCCATTTTACCTTCTTTAGGGCTTAACACCTACATCCTGTAAAACACAATCAACACAGCTTCCACAAATGTAAAATCATCATAATCATGCAATAAAACATAGAATTAATCTCAAAAAACATCAAATTTTAGCTTCGCATCAGCTAGGACGTCAGATGAAAAGATTAAGGCTCAATTGAAGGGACCTAATGACTACAGTAGAGAAAAGGGATGTAATGTCATAAGCTTTAAGGTTTGTTAAAGCCAAGGCAACTAGATGTGGTAAGCATGACATTTGGACGTCAATTAAGGGTTGAAGTAGCACATGTTATGGCAAGTAGCAAGATAGAACGACTTGCGGGCAAAGGATTCAAATAAGAAGTTCAAGCGGTTTGATTTAGTGCATATTATCATCCTAGAAAAAAAAAATGGGCTCTAAATCTAGACCTTTATTTTGAAATAGATGGGGTACTTAGTGATCATCTTTTCGTTAATCTTTGATGTTTTTCTCATTTTATTTGGTTCCTCAAAAGTACTTTAACCAATGAAATAGATAGGCGATTAAATTGTCAAATCTAATGTTTCAAAAAAAACTTCAATCATTCCTCATAAGTCAAAATCTTCTTGCATCACCAAGAGCGCGAGTTAAATTATTTAAAAATCATCATGCATATAATATCATGGAAGATAGACGTTAAAAATATTATGCACTCCAATAAGTCTTAGAGGAATGACCAAATAGATAGAATCTAACAAGTCTCTTGATCATTCAAAAGGTTCGATGAAACAGGTTTAAAGTTTTCCACTATTGCCTAATCTTATAACTACATGAAAAACTTTGAACAAAAAAAATAATCTTCTAATTTGAATTTAATCTCTCTATGCATGAGGTTAAAACACTTTTATGACGCTCTTAATCTAAATGCAATCATTTTCAAATCTGATAAATTAACCAGTTGAGGTGCACATAAGTTTCCTCTCGCCAACCTCAAACTAACATAAAGTAGATCCATGCTCCATCCATGAAGAGCCCCATAAGATGTCAAGTCGGTATTAGCTTGAAAACTATCATTGTAGGTGAATTTTATAAATGGAATGTGAACTTCCTAGCTACCTCCAAAGTCAAGAATAAAAATTCTCAATAAATCTTAAAACATTTGAATGGTACGCTCTGACTAATCATTTGCCTAAGAATGAAACATAGTACTAAATTCTAATCTTGCATCTAAAACCTATTGTACTTTCTTCCATGATATAAAAGTAAGCCTTGAATCGCAATCAGACAGTAATAATTAGAATTCAGTGCAGATAAACAATTTTATCCACAGTAATTTTTTACTAGCGTCTTCAATATATATATATATATATATATATATATATATATATATATATATATATATATATATATATATATATATATATATATATATATATATANTATATATATATATATATATATATATATATATATATATATATATATATATATATATATATATATATATATATCCATTTGATTGACATAAAATAAGAGGGTTTGGTGAGTCTATCAACCAAAAACTAAATTGTATCATAACCTTATTTTAATCAAGAAACCCAACTACAAAATTTACTGGGATTCCCTCTCACTTCTATTCTGAAATAGAAAAATGTTGTAACAGATTACTGTCTTTGATGTACAGCATTAACCTTCTGATTAGTTAAAAAGTGATGGACGAAGTTTGCCGCATCATTTTTATATTAGGCCACCAAAAAAGCTTCCTAAATCTTAATACAACTTAATGCTCCTTTGAAGAACTAAAAATAGGTTGTGCAATTCTGTAAGTATCTCCTATCAAAGTCTAAGAAGATCTAGAATATAACTAATATTTAAATCACAATATGCGCATGTGATTCATGATAAACTTGGGTTTCAATTCATTCTCAACATGCTCTAAAAGTTGTATAAATTCATCTTCTTCAATAACAGTTGCATGAATATTATCTACTATTATTGGCCAAATAATTATGTGATATATGGTAAAATTTCATTCTGGAGTTGCTACCTCAAATTGAAGTTGCACCATCTCAAGAATTAATTATCACTCCTAAGTGATCATCCAAGTTGCATAGGTAGAAATTTTTTTTTGCTCAAATCATCTGATACCACTCTATCGCACCACAAGTCTGAAAGGTGATACACTCCTGCAACAGAAGACATGGTAAAAGGCAGAACCTCAACTCTTAAATTTTTTTTTTGAGGTCAAAACTGCTTCCTACATATTTTGTACTCATAAGAAATACAATCAATTATAAATAATAAAGATAAACAAAGTAAAATTAAAAATTGCATATTGTATTATCCGCGTCCATATGCCTAACACAATTAAGAAGCAATAAAATGCCTAATATTAAAAAAAAAAGTGTCTGCGTCCATATCCCTAACACAATGAAGAAGCAATAAAATGCCTAATATTAAAAAAAAACAGTGTAAGCAACAATTATATAAGTAAAATCATCCAAACCTGGCAACAATAGAAGTAGAGCTGCAGCATAAAAATAGCAAACGAAATCGTATTGCTAAAATACTTACTTCAACAGTTATGGCCAACCGAGCGACCTCATTGAATATATTATGAGAAAAATTTAAAGGCCAGTTTAAAAATTCAAACTCAGCAAATAACTCCAATTTATATAAATAATAAAGAATTTGAAGTGCAGCATGAACAATAAAAATTGTGTGATTCACTATATAATAAGAGTATAATAGGTATCATCAAAGTATCAAGTTAGATTAATAACATACTACATAAATGCAAAATATCAACTATTTTAATATAACTTTTAAAATTTTGATATCGAGATCATTGGCATGAAAATTATAAATAATGCATTTTTAAGCTAACATTTTCATGTGCAACCAAACAGGTATAATCAAACATATCTAAATACCACTAATTAGTAATTTCTCATTTTAGTATAAATGAATTTATGTATCTAAGACTAATTTCTTAAAACATTCTGAAATTATAAAGGTAAACAACAACACATGAAAATTTAATAGTTTTCAATAGAGTGGTCACTTTGTGAGCTTGTTGGCCTAGTTAGCTAATAACCAAAAGAATTTTACCACATTTACCCCACCACATATAAGCATATATTATTTAGATATCATAATCAAGTTTTAATAAAAATTTTTACAAATAATATGACCAGTGTTATTTATATATCGAAACATGAGTGGAAAAAAAAATTTATTCCATTTAACGAAGATAACATGCATTAAAAAAATAGATCTTGTGAATACAAGAATCAACTAAACATACATGAGTTTATGTGCTATTATATCAAGGCAAAGCTACATATACAGCTCGTTATTTCATTATGAATAATAAAAGAGATATATTGGTGTGACAAGTAAATGATAACAAATACAACATTGACAGCCTATTAAATATCTGGGAATGTGATATTAGTGTCAATGATAATAGCCCTAACAAAGTTGTATTTCCATATCACATAAGAAATCATAGTTACTTGGGTTGCAAGGGTTGAACCACGCTCCTAAAAAATACAGCCAAATAATACCAAATGAGAACTAACTTGAAAGACATAAATAATTTTTACCTTCAATCAATCACAAATGCACAAAAAAAGCCTCTAAAATTCATATTTAATTAAAATATGTGCAATTTAACCAACTTAGGTTACCTTAGGTCCGAGTTAGTTAAATTGTTTTTAAAAATTAAATCTACAATTATAACTAAATTACAATCTAGTATAAATATATTATCTAAACACTAAAATTTCATGAATGTAGACCACATTTATATTAACTTAATCCGTCAAAATATATGTAATCAAATAAACAACTATTTTACTCTAAGTTAACGAAATTAACTACCATTATCAACTTAAGTGGAGTGGGCGAATTGATAAGAAATCAAAGAAATAATGAAGAGATAGTAAAAGAGGAAGAAGATGAACAACATGAGATTTGACAGACTTATAGGTTTGATTGTGATATAAATTATAGCTGTTTAGAATAAATTATAGCTGTTTAGCAAGATGACAATTTTTCAATAGATAATCCTTCGTATTTTTGCTAGTGAATAGGAATTTATTTTTGAAAGAAAGTAAAATTTGGGTGTCTCAGGCGATAACACAAAATTTAGATGTTGCAATTATTATTTGAAATATGTTTGAAATTGAAATAGATCATATTTTGGTTGATACACAACCTATTATTTGTGTATGAATCTTACTTAGGGTATCATTTTGTAAAAAAATAGAGTATAGAACACATCTCTGCTCTGCCAATCATCCTCCATGAGTTCAAGTCATAAAAGTAATATATTAGAAGAAAATTTAGCAAAGCAACTTATTTCAAATGAATTTATTGATTGATTAAAAGTTGTCATTTAGGTTATATTGTAAAAGCACTAGTCAATTTTCGGACTTCTGAGAGAATAAGAATCATTTCCACTACTTTTTATATCGACTCATTTGCAATCCAATCATTATAATTTTCATAACATGAGTCGTAATTATAGAGATATTTTCATCTCCTATCATAAGACTTAATAGTCTCAAGCATACTATCAAAGTAATATTTGTCTTCTCATTTGTAATTAGAGCATAAGAAAATTTTTCTTTTTGAATAACCCAGCTTAATTGATAATGTAATGCGAGACTACCTAGGGCTACACCCGGTTGACGGCGTGGCTTTACGCCGGTCTAGCTCCCCCTTGCTAGACCGGACCGGTCCAATATATTAAAATGCCGATTCATTTTATTCACTCGCCCTCCTCCCAATCCCGCATCAAACGCTCCCCTCGCCTCCTCCTTTCCTGTGCCCTAATCTCAGGAGGTCGCTGCTCCTAACCATTGCACGCCTCTTCAAAGGCCCTTCCTTCTCCTCTCCTCCTTACTTCCTGGGCTGTCTCCTTTCTTCCCTATTTATACAAGTTCTTTCTCAGGTCTAAGCAGTGATTTTTTGTTTGTGATTTTAGTTTTGCTCCTGATGTTTCCCTATTTCGAGGGTTATATCCTTTGGCGGCGTAGTGCTACAGCTGTATCCCACCAAGGTGGTGTGCATCTCCGCTCCACTCCCTCCTCCCGCCGTCATCCATCCTCCAATACAGTCCCTCAGCTGCTCTTCCGAGCATTACCTTGCATTGCTGCAGTCTACGAAGCAACTCCAAGTTCTTCCCTGCTCCTCTAGTTTATGCCTTCCATCCAGGCGCCTCCCCCGTTCGTTGCCTGTTGAATTTGGAGCTTGTTCCCGCAAACTCCACCTCATGTGACCTTCCCACGCATCCCCACTTCTTCCCACGCGTTCCCGGGTTCCTTCACGCGATCACGCGTTCCCGCTCTCCTCTCTGATTCGCGATCCAAACCTTCCAAAATGGGTTGAATTGTAAGCCTTTAAAGTCTCGGCTGAAATGGAAGCAGGCAAGTGAACATCCCAACCTCACCACCTCTTCGGCTAAAGTGTACAAGGAAAAAGGAAAGAAAACAAAAGGCTGCTCCATTCCCCTTTTGTTTTCTTCATTTTTCTGGCTTACGGAACAGAAAAAGAGTTTTTGCTTTTCCCTTATTCTTCTTCACGTGGCTTTGGTAGAGAGAGAGAGGAGAGAAAGAGGAAGAGGAATAGAAAATTTTCTGTAAATGTCGACACGATCGACGAGTCTAATCCTCGAGCAATAAAATCCTCTAAAACTCCGTGAAAGTAGTCAATTTGTCGAACCACGTAAATCTGTGTGTGTGTGTGTGTTTTTTTTTTTTTTTTGTGATTTTTTCTCAATCCGGTTTTTAGCTTTTTCGAATCGTTTTTTCACAATAATTGGTATCAGGGTCGTGCTTCGGATCTGAGGAGGAATGATGGTTGGAGATGAAGTGAAGATTTCAGGAATCGAGAAGTTCGATGACACAGATTTTGGTTACTGGATGATGCAAATAGAGAACTTCCTCTATAGAAAGAAATTCCATCTTCCGTTATTGGGGAAAAAACCGGAAAGAATGAATGAGGCTGAATAAAATTTGTTGAAACAATGTCGAGGTTTGTTGTACACGTCGTCAAGGAAAAAACTACTACATATCTCATGATAGCCCTGTCAGGTATGTATGAAAAGCTATCGACGAATAACAAGGTATATTTGATGAAAAAATTATTTAATTTAAAGATAGCGGAAGGTACGACTGTTGTACAACACCTGAATGATTTTAATACTATCACAAATCAATTATTATCGTCTGTGAAAATTAAATTTGATGATGAGATATATGCACTGATTTTATTGGTTTCATTGTCAAATAGTTGGGAAACAGTGAGGATGGCTGTCAGTAATTATACAGGTAAATCTAAACTGAAATATGATGATATTCGAGATTTGATTTTAACTGAGGAGGTGCGCAGGAAATATTCTGGCAAAAAATTTGGTTCTAGTTCAGCATTATATGGTGATTCCAAAGGGAGATCACAGGATAGGAACTCAAACAAAGAAAGATTAAAATCAAAGTACTGAGGCAGGAGCAACTCAAGGTCTGGTAAACAAGCAACTTGCTAGAATTGTGGTAGAATTGTGGCAAAACTGACGACATAAAAAGGAACTGTAGAAATCCCAAGAAGAAAGAGAATGATAGCAAAATTGTGGTAATTGAAGAAGCGTTGGATGCACTAATACTGGCAGTTCATAGTTTTGTTGATGACTGGATACTGGATTCATGATTTTTTTCCATACAACTTTCCACCAGAAATTGATGCAAAATTATGTTACAGGTGACTTTGGTAAATTATACCTGACAGATGGAGAAGCTTTGAATGTGTTAGGAATTGAAGACAATGACATTGCACTTCCAAACAACAAGTGGAATCTGCAAAAGTTCAGACATATTCCTGAACTGAAGAAAAATCTTATTTTTGTTAGACGGCTTGATGAGTTTGGACATTAAGTAGTATTCTCAGATAACACCTGGAAAGTTACTCAAGAAGCACTGGTACTGACTCGGGTTAAGAAAAAAAGTATGTTATATAAAACTACTGGTTTAATTAACAGTGTTGATACTACTGTTACAGAGAGCACAACAGAGTCATGGCATTACAAACTTGGTCACATGAATCAGAGAGGTATAAAAGAACTTCAATTCAGAGGCAAGCTGCCAAAACTGAAGTCAGTTGATCTCAACATGTGTGAGAGTTGAATTATGAGGAAACAGAGGAATGTCAGTTTCTTAAAAAGTGGTAGAACGCCAAAGACAAAAAACTGGATCTTGTACACGTGGATGTGTGGGGACCTTCTCCAGTGGTATCTCTTGTAGGCTCTCGTTACTATTTCACATTCATTAATGATCATAGCAGAAATGTATGGGTTTATTTCTTAAATAATAAATATGATGTATTTAATGTGTTTAAGGAGTATTGTGCAACTCAGGGTATCAGGATAGAGAAAATCATTCCAAGGACACCATAGCAAAATGATATTGCAGAGCACATGAACAGGAACATTAATGAGCGGGCTAGAAGCATAGATTGCACATTGGATCATCACCTACTTTCTAGGCAAAAGCGGTCAGCACTGCAGTTTATTTGATCAACAGGGGATCATTTGTTCCATTACATTGTGAATTGCCTAAAAAGGTCTGGAGTGAGAAAGAGGTCAAATTCTTTCACCTTAAAACTTTTGGTTATCTTTCTTATATTCTAATTAATCCTGATGATCGAAGTAAACATAGGATAAGTCAAAGAAGTGTTATTTCATTGGCTATGGAGAAAAAGCATTTGGATATCGTTTCTGTGATGATTAGCATCGGAAGATCATAAGGAGAAGAATCTGAGACAAGATCAGTACAAATTCTGAAATAGTACCGCAGGAATCTGAGTTGGTAAGGTTTGATGATTTACCAGAGGTCACAATGCAGGGCAGAGATGCAAATGACGAGGAGAGTGGGTCCGGGCACCCATTCCTATTATTCCGCAGTCAGTTTTAGAGTAGTCCACCCTTACAGCTACAGTTAGCGGATCAGAAAGAACTAGATGTTCTCCACAACGTTACCCACCAAATTTGAACTACATCCTGCTAAAAGATAGTGAAGAACCACAGAACTATGAAGAAAACTTGGCAGATGAAAATTCTAGCAAGTTGGAGTTGTCCATGAAGGAGGAGATGAATTCCCTACTGGGAAATCAGACATGGGAACTGACAAAACATCCATCAGAAAAGAAGGCATAGCACAACAAGTGGGTGCACCGGATGAAGACTAAGTTTGATGGTAGTAAGAGGTACAAGGTCAAACTTATTCTAAAAGACTTTCAGCAGAGACAATGTATGGATTAATATAAGAACTTTTCTCCTGTGGAGAAGATCACAACCATCAAGATGGTACTGGCTATGGTTGTTTCTAAAGATCTATTCCTTGAGCAGTTAGAGGTGATGACAGCTTTTCTTCATGGAGATCTTGAAGAAGACATCTACATGCACCAACCTGAAAGGTTCGTGGTACAGGTACAGGGAAAGGAAGATTCAGTTTGCAAACTGAAAAAAGACTTATAGGCCTGAATCAAACTCCTAGACAATAGTAAACAAAGTTGATAATTTCATGCAAAATACAAGATACAACAGATGTCATGCAAATCATTGTTATTATGTCAGATACTTTGACAATTCTTATATCATCCTGTTGTTATATGTGGATGATATGCTTATTGCAAGGGTCAATATTGATGAAAACAATAATCTGAAGAGACGAATGTCAAAGCACTTTGCAATAAAGGATTTGGGAGAGCAAAACAAATCCTTAGCATGAGGATTGTCAGAGTCAGAGTCAGAGGCACGTTGAGGCTTTCACGGGTTGAATATGTGAAAAATGTGTTTAGCAGGTTCAACATGGATAAGGCCAAAGTAGTTGGCACACCTTTGGGGAGTCATTTCAGACTCGACAAGAATCAGTCACTCAAGTCGGAGGAGAAACAAGACTAGATGAGTAAGATTCCTTACGCTTCAGCTATTGATTCACTTATGCATGTTATGGTTTGCACAACATCGAATATTGCTCATGCAGTGGGAGTTGTGGCAGATACATGAGTAATCCAAGGAAGGAACATTGGGAATCTATGAAATAGATTTTAAATTACCTAAGAGACTCCTCAAAAACCTGTATGTTTCTCAGAAAAGAGCTTGGAGGTACAAGGCTTTGTCAATGCAGATTTAGCTAGAGACATTGATAGTAGGAAAAGTATAACATGTTATGTTTATACTCATGGTGGTACTGCAGAGTCATGGGGCTCAAAACTACAGAAAACAGTTTCGTTGTCCACTACAGAAAATGAGTACATTGCAGTGTCAAAGGCTGCAAATAAAATGATATGGCTACAAATTTTCTTAGAATTGGGTAAAGAGGTTCGAAATGGCACTCTCTATAGTGATAGTCAGAGCGTCATATTCCTTGTCAGGAATCAAGCATTTCAATCCAGGACCAAGCACATTCAGATTAGATATCACTTCATTCGATCTTTGTAAGATGACGGACAGTTGCTACTTGAGAAAATTTATGGAAACAAGAACCCTATTGATAAGTTGACTAAGAGCGTTAAACTTGAGAAGCTAAAGTTGTACTCTACTTCAATTGATCTTCTAGCCAGAAGACAAGAGCTTTGAGTTGCAAAGGTGGAGGATATCACGTTTGAAAAAAAGAGCGACGCAACCAGTGAATGGCGCAGTTAATGTCCTAATCTTCAAATGAGAGAATTATTGGATTTGGAGCCTGTTCCTGCCAACTCCACCTCACGCAGCATTCTTCCCACGTGTTTCTGCTTCTTCCACGCGTTTCCACGTTCCTTCACGCGGTCCAGTGTTGTCGCTCTCCTCTTGCTGATCCAAAATGGGTCAAATTGGAAGCCTTTAAAGTCTCGGCTGAAATTGAAGCAGGCAAGTGAACATCTCAACCTCGCCACCTCTTCGGCTGAAGTGTACAGGGAAAAAGGAAAGAAAACGGAAGGCTGCTCCTTCCCCCTTTTTGTTTTCTTCATTTTTTCTAGCTTATGGAATAGAAAAAGAGTTTTTTGTTTTTCCCTTATTCTTCACATGGTTTTGGTAGAGAGAGAGAGAGGAAGAGAAATAGAAAATTTTCTATAAACGTCGAGGCGATCGACGAGTATAATCCTCGAGCAATAAAATCCTCTGCAACTCTGTGGACGTAGGCAATTTGCCGAACCACGTAAATCTGTGTTTTTTTTTTTTATTTTACTCGATCCAGTTTTTGCTTTCTTGAATCGTTTTTCACAACATTGCCGCCCCACCGGAATTTCCCGAACGCCATTCCAGCGATCATAATCCCACCCGTCAGCCCCTTTCCAGCGAGTTACAGCACCAGTCGCCCCCTCCCAACTCCCTTCTGGTTCTGACAGGCGCTCTGATGTCCCTTAAACACCGCCGACACTTCCTCAGCCCCTCCGATCGAGTTCCACCACCACATCAACATTGTCCAGGATTGTTTCTGATTTGCTCTTAAGCTTATTTTCTACAATCACTATTTTGTTTTACTATTTGTGGGTTCGTTTTGATGTTTATGTATTCATGTTTTTTGTTTGGATTCCTCGTTCATTCATAATTTTCATTCTGAGGTTTATTTCCAATGGTGGAGGTGCCAACTTCGTATCTACTTTCTAGAAGGACCCTTCATTAATATTTTCACCACCCTTGTTAGACAGTGATTTCGATGTTGGCACACGATTCATTGACATGAAAAAGTCTCAATGTTGAAGAATTTGTAAGCATCATAGAGTTGAACCAGAATGACTCTTTCTGTCGCCTTGAAAATTAGAATGAGAGGAGATAAAAATGATAAATAGAAGATTTTATGATTTTATATTATTTCTTTGTTCTATGTAAAAATACAGATGAAATATTCTATACAAGTGAAGAAATAACTATCAATGAAAGAAACAAATATGAAAATCAATTTTTAAATTTAGAATCCTAAATTAACTACAAAAAATAAATAGAATGTTGCTTTCCACGGATCATTAGATTATCATAAATAGAAAGGTGTCATCCATAAATTACTAGACTGTCATAAATGGAAAGCTGTTGTCCACATATTTTTGGGTTATTATCAAAATAAGTCGGTCACCTATTTAAAATTATATCGACAAATTTTCAGACTGTCCCCCACTGCATAACTTCTTAGCTCAAATAATGATAATTAATTATAAGCATTTATTCAAATAGTCAAAAATATGAATTTCATGCAATGATTATCAATATGAAGAAACTCCTTTTCGTTTAAGAAGAATGCGAAGACGAACAAATCATATTATAGCAGTACACATGAGTGATTGTCCCTAACAAGCACATAGAAGCTGATTTGTAACTTGAGATTAAACGGTCATCAAATTGTGGTGTTAATAACCCAATGCGCCGAATAGAAGGACTGTTATTTAAACTGGAATAAGAAGAGAACAATACCGGCGTTTAGTGGTTAGCTTCGAGCGAACAAATACTGTAGTGCATAGAGTTTTGCAATTCCTTTGCCAAGCTGCTCCGTTTAAATTTAACTGGAAAATATTATAGATAGAGAGCAAAACCAAGGAATTAATATTAGATTCATAAAATAAACTCAAATCATTTATTTGAAAATTGAATTTACATCATAAATCCTTTGAATTTCTAATTTATAAGCATTAATTTAAATGTGTCCATAACTTTTTGGAAAATTTACATACATATCACACAATTCTTATTTATTTACATATCTAACGTCTAAACTTACATATTTACATTTGGTGTAATAAACCTATGCATGAAAAGATGTATTTCACTTTTAAGTAGATTATAGTGGTATTTTTTGATGTGATAATAAGGATTTGAGTGTTGTGCACGTAAATATGAAAGTTTGAGTGTTAGATATGTAAATATATAAGAGTTGTGTGGTATGTATGTAAATGCCCCTTGCATTAAACTTCTTACAGCTTCTGGATAAAGCGTTTTTGAAACTAAGCCCAGAGAAATCCTTTTTATTTCTTTTACTACAACGGGATTCCGGTTGCTTTCTCAAGATGGCTCTGACCCTTTTTATTTAAAGTATAACTAAAAAATATTCTATAAAAATCCTAAACCTTATACCTAAAATTCTAAGTCCTGCAATCCAAGAACAGCAAATCACAAACCTCGAACCGGCGAAACATCTTCTTTACAATAGAGGTGTAAAAATGCACAATCAACTTCTTCCAACACCAACATTTATGGGAAGCTTCATGTATTAGTTTGCCCATTTTATTCTAGAAAAAAGTTTCTGACCCATAAGTATTGGTTGAAGGCTACTTTCTTCGTTCAAATATTTATTGGGTCATAAATAATCTCTCTTCTATCAAGAGTACAGTAATCCAGGCGCCTTGAAGCCCTAGGTCGAAGGAGAGTATAGAGAGACCGGAAAAGGGGTGCTAGCTATGCAGTGCCCAGGCGCCCTTTCAGGCAGATTGATAGTTTGGGCGCCCTTTCAGGCAGATTGATAGTTTTGATGGTTCAATTGCATTATTTCGCTAAGGAAGTGATAAAATTGCATACATCGAAGCAAATGGGACACTCCTGGGTGAAAATTAGTCTCTTTAAACTTGTAGAGTGTCTGAGAAAATTGTGAGGGTAGTTTGTGAGGGATTTCTATAGTGAGTTGTTTGTGTTATTCAGTATATTGGGTTGTTAATAATTCAATGGAGAAAGAAATAAGTCTACTGTAGCCTTTCAAAGAGTAATCTTTCTAATTTTTTATTCTGAACTATTGTATTTCATTTGCTTTGGTGAATGAAATTTTCTGTTTATCATTTCAAAGTATTTGTAACGCTAAGATTTTATTTTTCTCCTTTGAATTAGTATTCTAGGGGTTTAGTGATTAACTATGTCATGGTGATCTAAGAAGTTTGAATTATGGTGATGTTTTAACCTTGCGATCTTCATTTACTCTCAATCTGGCTCAATTGATATAGTGAACTAAATGGTATTTTAGTTTTCAAATCTTCTTTGACAATCGAAAGGGGATAAGGAGGAATGTTGTTCCTAACTGGCACATTTAATATGATCACTTGGTTAAACCTAGATTTTCAAGTTCAGAGGATAACTTTTCACTCGATAGAAATCTCACTACTTTTATTCAGGCCATTTTTTTGGGCAAAATTTAGGATTTAGTGACTTTAAAATTCACTTAAACTTTACCCTTTCAGGCTAAACTAAATATTAGTAAGCTAGAAATTTAACTTAACTAGAAACTAAATATGTTCCTCATGGGATCGTACAGACTCTTATTATGTATATTAATTAATCATGTATACTTGAGTGATTGTCGGTGTTTCACAGCATTTCGAAAATTAATTTATTAGGATCATTGTAGGAGAATGACATTAATTTACAATATTAGAGAATTTTAGTTAAACACTTAGAGTTTAGACTTAAAACTTGTATTGTTATCTTTATTCAGTATATTATTTTGTGTGTATTTCATTTTTTTGTGTTGTTATTTACATAGTTAAAAACATTTACAAAAATATTACATCAAATTTTTATTGCGATAGTGTACATGTTATTTGCTTTATAAGTTATTGTTGATTTGTGTCTATTGAATCATTGTATTAGCATTTTTTATTAGTTTAGTTGATGATCCTAAGTGTGTATGTGAATGACTCATTTTGTTGAACTTTTGTCTTGCGACCCTAAACTTAACAGAATTGTTAAAAAAATAAAAATCTTAAGAAACTCAAAACAAATCTAGGAGAAATGACAAACTTACCTTAGGAAAAGACTAATATAACTAGACCCAATATCATGCCTAAACCGCTTAGGGAGTATGTCAACCCGACAGCAGAAGAAGCCAACTCTTTTGAACTTAAATTTGTTATTATCCAAATGGTTCAAAACCAATTTAGGGGATCGCTCACAACAGAATCTAATACTCATATTGCTAATTCCTTAGAATTATATGTCACATTTAGGTATAACGGTATTTCTAATGATATTTTTAGACTAAGGTTATTTCCTTTCTCACTTACGGATAAAGCTAAGGTCAGGTTAAACTCCTTAGCAATATGATCGATTTACTTAAAATGACTCAGCCCAAAAATTTATGGCTATTTCTCTCCATTCAAAACTGCCAAACTTAAAAAAAAAAATATCACATATTTATCAAGTTCGATAAAATCAATTTATGAAGCTTGGGAGAGATTCAAAGAACTGTTTAAGAAATGTTCACACTACACCCTACCTAACTAGCTTATTATTTAAACATTTTACATAGGCTGGTGAGATCTTTGAGATCAAAAATAGATGTTGTGGCTAGGGGGTCCATATGTCCAAACCTTTTGAGGATGTCTATTTATTTATTGAGAAGATGGATTTCAAAAACTTTCAACGGCATGTTTACAAAGTGAATCTTAGGAAGGTAGCTAGTCTCTATGACACGGATGTATTGGTTATTCTAACTTCACAAGTAGTCGTTATTTTGAGAAAATTAGATAATGTAGGGTCTGTTTGGGCAGCTGCAGCTTATCCAGCTTATCCAGCTTACCCAGATAAGATAAGTTGCTTATCAGCAGCTGATCCTGATAAGTTGGCTGGCAATTTGGGGCAGCTGTTTAAAAACAACTGATTTGCAGTTTTTTTGTGGATAAATGATCATTCTGCCCCTGTTAAGTAATGTTCTTTGCAACAGAACTATCTTGACAATATATTTAATACTAAAGAAGCAGAAAACTCATACAAAATAGTAAAAAAAAATAAGAAACAACCTTAACTTAATAAATGGTGGAGGTATCCTGGATCACCTTGCACCAATTAAAGTATAACAGAGTAGTATAATTGTCCATAAACTGCAAAATCCAAGTCTCCAAAGTGCACAGGAAAAAGAAAAGGGTAGAGGAAATAGGAAGGGTCGAGCACAAAATCACGGCCACCCAATGAGACTTAAAAAGAAGCAACCCTACGAATATAAGGAGCATCAATATTATCACCAACCAAGAGAGTATGTAAAGGAGGAGGGGGAGTAGATCCAACTCTACAAGTTTGAGTAGAACTTCCTAATTTAGCGAGCCAATTAGCGGGTTGATTGCCTTCCCGGTGATTAAAACTCCAAATAACATTCACATTGGATAGTAACCCTTTAATCCTCCTAATATGATAAAGAATATCCCAATGGGCATTGGCACCATTATCTAAAATGTCAAATTAAGGTACGATTATCACATTCAAAAAAGATGTTCCTCCAACTTAAATAGTGAGCCAAAACAGCACAGTTTAAAATAGCCCGAGCTTCCACCTCTATAGGAGAATCCGCATTAGAATGAGAGGAGAAAAAAAGAATGTAGTCCCCCACATAATTCCTAACAATGCCCCCACAACCAGCTTCAGAGACATTCCAACTTCCATCAGTATTAATTTTAAACCAACCTGTAGGAGGTGAAGACCATTTTACTAAAATAAGAGGATGAAGGGGCCTCCTCCCTTCCAAATTCGTATGCCCCAAAGCAAGAAAATAATTGATGACCGAAAAGAAACCATTTTTGGAATTCCCCAATCTCCTTAATTTATTAATGTAAGAGATGATATTTGAAAAAACCATAGAATTATGAATCGCCTTTCTTCATGAATAGTGTCATTCCTTATCATCCATATGAATCAACAAATAAAATAAGGATACTTGCCAAAAGTATTTCCTCTTACGTTCCGGATTGCACCTCAAAGAGGTAAGCAAGAGGTTCCTCGCAGGAGTAATAATGTTACCAAACCACAAACCGACACTTTCCAAACGTATAACGAAAAAAGAAGATATGCTCAAGAGTTTCCTCCGCCGAATTACACAAGCAGCAGCGGGAGACAATTAAACATTTCATCTTCAGGATGTCATCGCAAGGTAAAGTTAAGTGAAATATATGTCAAGCCAAAAAATACATTGACAGAGTTAAAGCCCAACTCCACACATTTTGACCCCAAGGGGTGTTATGAAAGCTATACCGAGAACCATAAATAGATTTGGTAATAGAGCTAGCCAAGGGTAATTTCAACACAGGAGTATCATGCATATGAGGATCAATAGAAATGTTGGAAATGTAGGTGGCTCCCTCCATCCTCAATAAAGTGGTAAGAAGAGGAAGATTCCAATGGCCATCCACCCATGTGTCGGACACTTTGAGATTGGCAAACGTAGTATCCCTCAAATGAAGAGAGACATGTGATAAACAGCCATGCCAGAATGAGAGATTTCCAGAACTCACATCCCAAAATATGAAATTTTTCGCCCAGTCTCTAATCAAAAGCAGTCTCTTCTACATGGTGGAGTTACCAAGCCTCCAAGTGACGAAAGCAGGATGAGAGAAGCGGCAATATTTCCCATGCATGAAATTAGCCCATAAGGTCTCATTTTTCCTAAAATCATATATATATATATATATATATATATATATATATATATATATATATATATATATATATATATATATATATATATATATATTGTTGCTTCGCCCTGACATCTTCGGCTCATCTTCGACACGCCATTTGCCCTCTGCCCGACTTGGTAGGGCTTCTTGCAGTGATGGAGCTTCCTTCTTCGGTTGAACCTGACAAAGCCTCCTTTGCCCACATAGATAATCCTCAGGTGAATATGGTGGTTGTCTTCCCCTCAAGTTATAAGGAGTATCGTGACGGTACAGGTGACTGCCCCTTTATTAAGAATACAACAACAACAACAAAGTCTTAATCCCACTACGTGGGGTCGACTACATGAATCTTTTTTCTCCATTGTGTCCTATTTAGTGTCATATTTTCATTTAGTTCTAGTAAATTAAGATTATTTTTTAATACAATAAGCCCAAGTCTTCCTAGGTCTACCTCTGCCTTTTTTTAACACAAGTCGAATCTAAAACATCTACTCTCCTAATCGGATCAACAGATGGTCGACGTTTAATGTGACCAAACCATCTATGACGACTTTCTCTAATTTTGTCTGTCACAGGAGCTACACCAACTCTATCACGGATATATCCATTTCGCATTTTGTCTCTAAGTGTAAAGCCATTCATCCACCTAATCATTCTCATCTCGGCAACACTTAACTTATTATTATGCTTCTCTTTTAAAGGCCAACATTCAGCGCCATATAGCATTGCAAGTCTCTCCACCGTCTTATAAAATTTTCCTTTCAATCTAAGCGGTACTTTTCTATCACACAAAAAGCCCGAAGCATTCCTCCACTTCAACCAACCAACTTGAATTCTACTATTAACATCCCCATCTATATCACCATCGCTTTGAACAACAGACCCAAGATATCTAAATCGTTCACACCTTTTAATAATTTGATCACCCAAAGTCACACTTCTATCACTAGAGTTATTACAACTAAAATTACATTCCATGTATTCGGTTTAGTTCTACTTAAATGAAGGCCTATAGAGTCCAATGTAGACCTCCATAATTCAAGTTTTTCCTGGGTTTTTTCTCTCGTTTTATCCACAAGAAGGATATCATCAGCAAAAAGCATACACCAAGGTACATCAGTAAGACCATCAATAACTAAAGCAAAAAGATATGGGCATAAAGCCAATCCCTGATGTAATTCAACAGCAATAGGAAAATATTTGGTTAATCCTCCTTCAGTTTGAACACAAGTAACAACTCTAGTATACATATTTTTAATAACTTGAATAAAAGTCATATCAACACCTTTCTTCTCAAGAAATCTTCAAAAGAAAAAGTGAGAAAGCAACACTTTTTTCTCTGTGTCAAAAATTTCAACTCTAACTGAGAAAGTCAAGTTGCTCTTATTAGAAAATTTCCGTGGAGACACTTACCTATGGAAGTTATCAAGAAAAGCTTTGATGATCTCAAATTAGCAGAAAAATGAAAAGTGGGGCTCATGAATGGGAGATGTATTGATTCAATTGACCGTCATTAAAGACTACACTCGGATTTTCTCCAAAAAATATCTTAACATTGCTGGCAAATCAATGAAACTACTCAAGTGGTCTCCTGCTTTTGACCCCAATCATGAACCCCCTACTGTACCGATATGGTTTAGTCTACCTGATCGCAAACTACACTTTTTTCATCATTAGGTTTTTTACTCTATTAGGGTCATACTTGGGGACTCTATGAAGCTCTACCCACTTTCAACATAATCAGACCTTCTGTGAGCAGAATTTTTGTGAAAAGAGATATTACTTTACTAGATGTTGCTGAAGTTTGGTTGAGCACAACTCATAATGGATATTGGAAGCAAATACTCATAGAGCATAGACCTTCTTATTATTCTCATTGTAAGATGTTTGGGCATATCCTTGATAAATGACATAAGCTTCATCCTAATTTGAAATCTAAAGATCAAGTGAATAAGAATTGATATAACCCCACTGCTCTGGACATATCTGTTCCACGTGAAGAGAAAACTACCACAGAACGGGATTTGATGTCTGATTTAATTGCCCCTGTGGACCCTCCCTCTGAAAATATTGCTTCTGCGATTGATGAGAAGCTAGATGGCCCTTCGGAGCAAAACCCTATTGAAAACATTATTGAAAGACCCCTACCTACACAGACTGACAATCAGGAGAACCAGCTCCCCATCTTCAGGAAGTATCTAGAGTAGAGGCAACAACTCATACCCCACACACACTTGAACCTCTTGTAGGTAGAACTGTCGACAATCATTCGGATGAGGAATGACAGGTCTACACTTCCAGGAGAAAGAAAAAGAATGGAGATCGACTTGAACTAGGGAATCTAATAAATGATACTTTAGTTACTTCGGGCAATGATACGCACTTAACTAATTTGTTAGCCGGTTCCCTTTCGAGAACTACAGGCAGAAGTAAATTGGGTCGTCTCGATTGATCTTATATGTACACCATCTATTTTTTTTTTTACTTTTCTTTTTTGTGAGTGTTGTACTGTGTGGATTGGGTGCCTATTTTTGGTCTCCCTCATACAACTTATCTGTACTCTTTTCTCTTTAATATATTTGCCCTCAGGCTTTTTTAATATATATATATATATATATATATATATATATATATATATATATATATATATATATATATATATATATATATATATATATTGATGAACTAAACTAGATTATTTTTAGAAAATAATATAAACAATAGATCTTGTACTTGATAGGCAAGTTATTACAATCATTAGACTTCCCAAGGCAGCTCTTCAAGCTGACTCAATTTTTGGTATTCTTGAGCTTGAATCGGCACAATGATGCATAAAAGCAGATGGTGAACTCATATATTAGCATACAAGAAGATTAAAATAATTTGGATCAGCGCATTTTAACATAAATTTGATTAAAGTTAGTTTTATAAACTTTGAACTTGCTTTGAGATGCATGCAATGCAATCTTTTATAGATTACTAATGTAATTCACTCATCTCAAAACAAACTCAAGAGTTATAAAACTCATCCAAATCCGATTGGGGTTAGAATATCCTGACCCAAATTTTTTCCATAAAAAAAAGCATGAAAAACTCAGAAGAGTAAAAAGACCACACCTGCTTTAAAAAACAAACGCTATAGTTTTGAAGATGATATTCTTTGAACCTGAAAAAAAGGAGGAAGATTGACATAAACACCACAATTCCTGTGTATTTGCATATCTAACACCTAAACTTCAACTTTTACATGCATGCCCCCTTGTCTATGAATGAAAAAGGGTGTATTTCACTTTTTAAAAGTTAGAACAAAGGTAAATTTTTATGTGATATGAAAGATATGGGTGGTCCAAATGTAAAAGGTAAAAAATTTAGGTGTTAAATATGTAAACATATAGGAATTGAGTTAAATGTATGTAAATGCAACTAACAAAAATGGCATCAATGCGACAAATAAAGACTTGACTACATAACGCTTCCATAGAGTTACATTAACTTCAGAGGAAATGACTGCTCAAATTGTCAAAATAAAGATGTTGAAGCCCATCAGCGAAGATCGAAAACACAATATATCGGGACATATGTATATGCTTCAATAAAGTTTTGATGGCTGAAGATTATTTAAGATAACCTAAATGCTCAAACAATCAAGCCCGCATCAAATAATTCGTAAAGCCCAATCAGATCTGAAAATTTTGAAGTGAAACTATTAAAGAAGATCATATTAAATGAGGAAAAAACATCATCAAAGCAAAGAATTGATGGAAAAAAAAGGCATAACAATTCAATGAAATTATGTTATCAAACTTGGCTAACTTTTTATTATTAGAAAATGTATGGAAGATACTAAACTAGCTGAATTTAAAAGTTTGCACAAAAAAACTTACGCCAGCACAGTGAAAACCAAAAATGCCACCAAAATCAAGACTAGCATTGCAAAGTACTGAAATTTTGCAGTCAAGGCCACCTTAAAACTCATATGATAGCGAAACTAATATTGAAAGTTGTCACGCAGAAAAAGAAATTGAAAGGCTAACATCCACAGCAAAACAATAATGTTTTTCAAAGCTCCAAGAAATCTAACCAAGGACCTGAAGAGTTTAGGAACCACATAGACCAGAAAAAAGAAGATTAGAAGCTAAACTGTGAATGTGAAAATTAAATACTACACTGATAACCAGATAGAAATCTTACATCAGGAGTATTAGAGCACCAAGACCAATCACCAGTAGTGTCAGTGCTTAGTGACACTGATCATGGTGAGTACTCATTCATATTCCAAAACAAATAACTCCAAATCCCATTATCTGCAGCACAGATTTTAGGTTTTTACATGTTAAAACTTAAGAGAAAACAATGGAAGTTTATAAACAAAAATATCTTCTTTCTTTTCCTATTTCTCAGCCATTTAAATTCAAAGATGCAACACAATACCCCTTCTACTTTTCCAATTTATTTCCCAACTTCATATTTTCCTTAAATCTAACCTAGTGGGCATCGATAAGTAGATAATGCGTCCAAAAGATAATGATTGAGCCATTCATGTACCCATAATATAAATGAAGCATGAAGAACCATAACGAAAAGTGAAGAAAACTTTCATATATTATGATTCCGGGAACTGTGAGGTGAAGGATGTGCAAGAAAATCAAATCAATAAGCAATTTTGAAAAAGGGGAATGCAGGCTATGGAAGCAGTTACCATTGTGAGAAAATTGATCCATCGGATCACGAAGGTGCTCGTTCCTGCGCTCATCAAGCTCAAAACTCAGAAGCCTCGATACATTTTCACCTTGCTAAGCAGAGAAAGGTGAAAATGATGACGGAGAAAGTGGGTGGAAAGGCTTGTGGCTTACGAATGATGGATGACGGATTCGAGTTGGTAGCCGTCGCGAAGATGGAGATGCCAGTTGACGAGCTTCGGGGTTGAGCGATAAACGAAGGGCAAACAAGTCAACTTCAATGTGCGAACGCAGGCCGCGGGGTTGATCCCGCGGTCGCATTTATTAACGAAACGGTCCGACGTTTTAGGATAAACAGTAAAACGCGATAAACAAACGCCAGTCTTTCATTTTCAAAACTCAAACGCAGCAATTAAGCTGCCGCAAACACACCGCTCGGCTTAAATCAAAGAACAAGATCACTAGAAATAGATGAGAGTGTCTATGGACAAATAGTTGATTCTTGTCGTGCTTCTTTGGAATTCATGAATATCATACCAATAGAACCCACAACCCCTACTCAAACACATAATCATTAATGAAAAATCACTCAAATTTCAATCGTAACAATAGGAACCATGGTGTGGGAAACTAGGAATAGGTAGAAATTAGGAATAACCAGGATACTAATAGCCCAAGATTAATTTACCCACCAGAATTCACTTACAACTCTCAGTTCAAAGAAAAAAATTATCCTTGGAAGAAGAAATGTTACAAATGGAGAATCAATTACAAAGTTAAGTTGCGTCTATAGAAAATATGGAGAATCAACTAGGGCAAATAACCAACGCCTTGAGTATTAAACCCCAATGAACATTGCCTAGTAACATGGATGTGAATCCTAAAGACAAAGGAGCAAGTGAAAGCAAGTGAAAAGAAGTTAGGGGAGGTGACTAAGAATGAGTACAGTGAAGAAGAACTTGAACCTGAGCTTTAAATAACTAATGAAAAGCCTACCCGGGCATAGACAAATTTGACTCACCTCCTAGGAGATAACAAAAAAGACCACTACTAGCTTTCTCCAGACTTGAAAAAAATAAATTGAATCAACAACTGTCGAGGTTTGTAAAAGTGTTCAAAAAGCTCACAATAAATATCTCATTTGTCAAATCTTTAAAAAAGATGTCTAGTTCTGTGAAATCCATGAATGATATATTGAATAAGAAAAGAAAATTATGTGATTTTTTAGCCTAGAGCTTTAAGTTAGTGAAGCGTTATCAATCAAAAGAAACTTAACCAGAAACTTAAAGATCTCACTGGCTTCACCATACCTTATGTCATAGAAGAGAAATTCTTCCGGGAAATTCTATATGACTTACGGAAAAGTATTACCCTCATGTCTCTATCTATCTCTAGGAGATTAGACTTAGGAGAAGTGCAGCCTACCACAGTGAACTTACAGTTAGCTGGTCGTCTCTTATCTATATCCTAGGGGTCAAGAAGAACGTTTTAGTTAAGGTTGATAAATTTGTCTTCACTGTTGATTTTATTATTTTACAAATGGAATAAGAAAAGATGAACTCAATTATCCTAGGTAGATCTTTTCTAGGCACAGGAAGGACTATAATAAAAATTTAGAAAGAAGAGTTGACTATGAGGGTAAATGATCATAAAGTGAATTTTAATGTTTTAAAATCAATTAAGTACCCCCGGCTCAAGTGATGATTCATGTTATAGGTTTGATTTGTTGGATGGATTGATTAGGAGCCAATTCCAAAATACCATTGAAAGAGGCCCAATAGAGCAAGACTTGATTGAGGATATGATAGTAATGATCCTAAGTAAGAATTTGCTCTACTGCTAGAAGTAATCCCTAGAGTGATTAGGGATATGTTTTGAGATTTTAGACACCTTGATTAGTGTTAAAACATTAGAATCTTCTATAGTTGAGGCCCCTAACTTAGAACTTAAGGTTCTCTCAAAATATTTGATGTATTCTTAAGAGTTTTCTACTTTGTCTGTCATTATTTCTTCTAAATTAACTGAATTGTAAGAAAAAGCTAATGAGAGTTTTGAGGACTCTTAAGAAAGCTTTTGAGTGGAGAACACATATAAATAATATAAGACTTTCCTTATGTATCCATAGAATATTGATAGAGGACGGCCATAACCCAAAGTTGATCCCCATAAATTGTTAAATTTAATTATGAAAGTGGTAGTGAAAAAATAGAATTTTAAGTGATTAAATACAGAAATTATGTATCATATTATCGGTAGTACATGTATTAACCCGATACATTGTGTGAATATAGTGGAGAATGAAATGAACGAACTTATACTTACTAGGAGTGTCCTAGGCTGGAGGATTCGTATAGACTATAGGAAGTTGGACAAAGCGACTAGGAATAACCATTTTTCCTTCTCATTCCTTGACCAAATGCTAGATAAATTGGCAAGATACACTTTTTTCGCTTCATAAGTGGTTACTCAGAATACCATTAACTATGTTGCACAGACACAGACACGAGGACACGAACACAGGGCATGTTTATTTTTGAAAATATATGACACAGACACAAGTCAGATACAACACTATAATATTTTTTTAATATATATAAAAATTAAATGAACAAATATTAAGAGTAATACAAAAGTGAAAATAAGAAATTTAATATAATTTCTAAAAACTAAGAGCTCATTAAACATCACTTTTGTTTTATGTTTTAGTTAAGATAATCTTTATTCATTTTATTTTTATCTTTAAAAATGATCAAAATGTATAAAATTAAGCATATATTATTTTGTATTATATTAAAATTTAACTCCTTTTATACAATTATTCATTAAAAAAATAAAATGATCATTGACTTCCAAACTTATGTATTTACATATCTAACATCGAAATTTTGATTTTTCTTTTATGCCAACCACATCTTTCATATCACATCCAATATATCAATATTTTTAATTTTAAAAAGTGAAATACACATTGTCATATATATGTAAGGTGCCATATATGTGAAAATTGAAGTTCATGTGTTGGATATGTAAATACATAAAAATTAATTGATATGTATCTAAACATTTCATAAATTTTACATAAAAATATATTTTTTTTTAATTATAGTCACAAAAATATTTTTCATAAATTCTTAATTCATCAATTTAGAACACGTGTGTCTTGAGTGTGTCAATATTATTTAAATCAGACACTTCTATAGGATCTTCGACACATGTCGGAGTCGTGCCCGTGTCCAATATATGCCCGACACTGCACAGCTTTTTAATTAGAAGTGTGTGCATCATAGGCCATCAAATTCCTATAACAACAAAGAATCAAGATAAAATAATTTTCACTAGTCCCTATGAAACATTTGTTGTTAGGAGGATGTCATTTGGCCTGTGTAATACCCTGGCCACTTTCCAGTATTGTATGACATCTATCTTTTCCGGCGATAGAAAAAGTGATAGAGGTGTTTATGGACAATTTCTCTGTATTTGGCATATCATTTGATTCATAGATCGAACTTTTGTCAAAAATTTTGCAAAGACATGAGAGACTGACTTAGTGCTTAATTAGAAGAAACGTCAATTTAGGATGACTAAAGAAATTATTCTAAGGCATAGGTTGTATGAGAAAAGGATGGAGGTAGACCAGGCAGAATATCAAGTAATATAAAAACTGCCCCCATCCACTTTTCTTAGAGGGATTATGAGTTTTTTTATGACACGCGGGTTTCTACCATAGATATATTAAACACATCTCTAAGATATCAAAATCTTTGCGTCACTTATTAGAGAAGGATTTGTATTTTGTTTTTGATGAGAAAAGTCTAGCAGCCTTTAAAATTTTAAAAGAATAATTAGTCCCTGCAGCAGTGATTCTTACATCGAACTAGGAACTCCCATTTGAACTTATGTGATGCTAGTAACTATACTATAGGATCAAAATGCACTTTTAGCCTATCAGTACTAAGTCTAGCCTAAAATGACTGAAATTCAATAATTTTAAAGTTACTAATCTTAATTATTGCAAAGGAAAGCTTAAGTGAAATAGCGAGAAAGTTGTGAGGTTTTCTATCAATTGTAAAATTCCCCATTAAATTGGATTTTTAGGAATTTAAGTTTAATTATGTGATAAAATTTATGAGTGACAATCAAAATTTTTTATCCCCTCCCAAGCGTCCAGGAAAGTTTGAAAATAAAACAGGCTTAGTTTTCTAAATCAAATGTTTATCCTAGGATCACATATTTCCCTACACGACCACACTAACCTAAAAACAATATTCCTATTCTCCCAAATCAAGGTAAGTTAACTAAATCTATTCCACTAGCCTACTTCTGCACAACTAGATCACAAAATATTTTAACATAACAATTGGCTTGATTGAAAGTCATTTAAGTATAGAAGGTTGACCTACCACCATTATGTGGTTTCAATGGAATCACATTATACACATTAAACACAGAATTTACTCGCTACTCAAGCATTGCAACAACGAAATAAACACTTTATTCATCAAAGCAAATCAAAATACAAAAAGTTGGGAATGAAAAACCCAATGGAAAATGCCAAAGAGAAGTTACGCTGGACTTATTTTCTCCTCCACAAGTTTCACCGAATTACCCAAGCAATATATACACAAAATCCTCACACTCTCCTAACAAAGATCTCTGCACACTTATAGGTTTTAGAACACTTTGACTAACACTAGATACCCCCAAATGTTTTGGTTGATACACATTAATCCTTCCCTTCACAAAACAACGAATTTGATGTTGGACCGTAATCTTGCACATACGGATGCTTGTGCCTCTAGTTTTGAGAGTTTGGGGGCCCAGAACTAGCACCTGGTTCTCTGTTCCAGCCAGCTAGCTGCCTAACCTCTAGATATGGTCGCGTAGGAGCCCTAGATTGGTGCCTAGGCGCCTAGAATTGTTGGATGGGGGTTAGTTCAGCCTGTTTCAGTCTTTTCACTCCCCAAATTGCCTAATCAATTGTACAATGCATACATAACCATAAATATCATAAAAAAACATAAAAATGGCACAAATAATATAAAAATAAAATAGAAATATCATACACATTTGATACACATCAACTATAAAAAACTTAAACATCACATGCCCCCTAAGTAATTTCAAAATCTATTATTAGAATTTAATAAATTTTAGGAGGTATTTAGATCAACAATTTCAGTATTTTTTTAATAATTTAGCAAACATTTAGTAAAGTGCTCAGGTCCCTCTTTTTGGGTGAAATTCTCAAAGCAACTTCCTAATATCATGATATACTCACAATAATACTACATCTATACGATTCATCTCAAACTTATGTGAGATCACAATTTCATGAAATTAATTCTTCATAAATGAAATTTGGTTAGCTACGCACTTAAGTAATATTAATTCTGCTATTTTTATTTTTAAAACTTCAAGATCAAGTTATTGAAGCTTTTAATCTTTTGAATTTATTAGAAAGATTTATCAATACCAATTTATAATTTGAGTTTATCCTCCAGATTTTTCTCTTAAGTTCAAAAAATTTTTTCTCATTTTAAACATGAACTTCTTTTTTCTTGCTTTTGATTTTCTTTTTAATTTCATTTTCAAGGAAGATTATCATATAAAGTTAAACCAGTTCTAATGATTTTGAATTCTGACCCTATCCTAAGTCAAATTTTTACATAACAACTAACTTTTTCCTAAAAATTTGTACTTCAACCCATATTAGCTAAGAATTAAATTCTTTAAACGAGTAGTGACATTTAAATTCTTTAAACGAGTAGTGACAAAATTTTATAGCGTTAAGATATTAATTTTATAAATATTCATTACTCGCCTTAAGAGCTTACAAAAAGTTGTATCGATTAGGTATTAATGGAAATATAAATCAGGTCATTGTGAGTTGTTAATCATATTCACACCCTTCAAAATTTTGTCACTGAAATTTAAGTTTTTTATCTACTATTAAAATTCACCTCTACTCTTATATTCTTATGCCCCACAATTTATATAAACTCTAAATTAGCTTTGTACTTTAACTCAAAAGCAATACATACACAATACCCCCCCCCCCCCCACCCCGCAAAAAAAACTTATTTTGTATAAAGAATATGCAATATACAACCAATACTAAAAATAAATAGAGATAATAAAACATAAACATACAGGGTGGCTTAAAATACATACTACACTAGGATATTTAAGGTAAAAAATTAATGAACAGGTATATCATAACATACCACTCACATGAAACATGGGCAATAGCAGGTACAACATCAAATTCTAAATTATAAGCAAGTCAAATAACATCTTTGTGCTTCTAAATTGTGTGAGAGATGGGTGATTCTAGGGATTCTAGCGAACAGAGCATACACAAGCACGCCAAAAATTAAGAAAAAAAACTTTGGGCAATAAGCGTTTGGTATAACATACTCAGCTTGACTCAACCACACATACATTATAAAGCAAGCAATCATGTAATCACACTACGAGATAACACTTGAGTTATCTCCCAAGTAGTGTTTCATTTTATGTCCTCAGCCTGACAAGATCGAATTAATCTCAATATTTTCTTCCATGATCAAGTATTCATTTTAGTAATCCTCAATTTATCATCTAATGCTTGAAATGTTCTACAGACTCTCCTAACAAATTATGTTGTGATCTCGTGTTTTCCTCTTTTTGAAATATTCACTCTTTCTTTTCCAAATTCTCATTTAGAATCTCTTGCAACCTTTCTATTTCCACTCTCAAACATTAGTCAGGGGTATAAGGGTGAAATAGAATTATGAATTTAAAAATCACTTTCTCATTTTGTGTTGCAATGGTTAACTCCCCTTTTTGTAAATCAATATTTGTCTTACTAGTTACAAGAAAATATTTGCCAAAAATAATAAGGATTTAGAACTTTCTTTCATATCCAACATCATGAAATCAACAGAGAGATGGATTGTTTTGCTTTCACTAGGATATTCTCAATAACTCCCTTGAAAAGTTGAAGAACGATCAGCTAATTGAATGGTCACAATGGTAGGTTGACTCTTTCCTTAAATGAATTAGATTTATGCTAACCCCCGAATCACATAACGCATTTCCCATAAACCAGTCTCCTATAGTCTATAAAATGATAAAATTACCCAGATCTTTCAATTTTTGTAAATTTTCTTTGAATTAAAGCACTACATTTTTCAGTTAATGCTACAATTTTGAAATTTAAAAATTTACATTTCTTGTTCAATAACTCCATAAATTTCCTATAACTAACTTGTTTAGATGTTTTAGCAAATGAAATGTTAAAATGAGTTTCTTAAATATTTCTAAAAATTTAGAAACTTGTTAATCCAATTTTTTGTTTAATAAACCTGTGAGGAAAATATGGTAGTGATCCCTCTCGTTCTATCTTGAGGTGATGAAGGTATTTTTCCTAAGTCTGGGGAAACCTTTTATACATATATATCAGGCTCAGACTAGGGCTCCTCTATTCTAGTCATTTCCACTCTAGTCTCTTCAAGCAACTTCTCACTCTTAAGTCTTATGGCATTGCAGTGCTCCGCATTATGGTCCTTCGGATTCACCTTTGCATTGTTAAGTAACAACCCGTGGGGGTCTCTGGCTTAATGAATTAGTTATTTGCTTAAGTTATGTTTCAATGTTCTTAATAAGTGCATCATGATTTTATATTTGGTTTTGCATGTTCAGTACTAGTTTCAATGATAGTTTCTTTTCTCTGAATTTGTAATTAGAAGTGAATCCAAGAAGTTAGATAGGTCTTGTGCTTCCACTACCATGGTTATTCCAATTTCCTACGAAGTTGGATTGGTTACTACTCTGTTGTAAGTTTCCTACCCTTTGGTTATTGGTATTCCAATTAAAATTTGGATGTGATTCTTCCAACCTTAGTTATAAATAAGTAATTAAATATGTTTCCTATTGCATTTAAGGAATCTACAAACAGCAATAAAATCAACTAGTTGTTCGTAAACATTTTCATCTATTACTATTGATCTGAATGCAGAATTCAAACATGAATTGTCAAACTTTCTAGATATTGTAGCTACTAGTAAAGATAGGATTGCTAACATATCTGTGTCATGCACGCTAGCTACCTTTCTAGAATAGGCTATTTAAAGGTCACTGAAAATTATTAGTATTCATTTCCTCGATCAGTGAATATGCTTTCTCAAAAAGCTTTGACATGATTGACCCTCTACTGTAGCATCTACTGTTGGCCTCAAAGATCCCACCAGCCCATTATAAAAGATCTAAATTATAAATCAGTCAGGTGCGTATGGTGTGGGCATTTCCTAAATAGCATCTTAAATATTTCTCAAACTTCATAGATCGGTTTTCCATCTAACTAGATAAAGAATGTGATGTCATTCCTAAGTTTCGTATATTCAAAAGAGGAAAATATTTGGCCATGAACTTTTGGGTCGATCATACCAATTACTGATTGATCATGACGCTAAAGAGTTTAGCCAAATCATGGCTTTACTTCTAAGTAAAAAAGGGAAGAGCTTTAGTCTAACGACATCATTGGAGACACCATTATATCTTAAAGTGGCACATAATTCAAGAAAACTAGCTAGGTGGAGGTTGGGGCCTTTTATGGGCAATACTCCAAATTTATTGTATTGTGTCGTTTGGATGATAGCATATTTAAATTCAAAGGAGGTGGTTTCTACGATAGAGTTATTGATACTTAAATGAATTTCTTCTACTGAATGATTCGCATGCTCCCTAATTAGTCTAGGCATGATATTAGGTCTGAGCATGATATTCTCTTCATTGAGGTAAGTTTGTCATTGCTCCTATTTTTTTAGTTTTTCAAGTTTATTTTATTTTTTTAACTATTTTTCAAGTACAGGGTCATAAGGAACTAGTTCAACAGAAGGCGTCCTACGCATACAAACCTCGAACTAATTAGGAATCATAAACTAACACATTAAGCAAATCACAATAAACCAAATACTCATAACAAAAAGTTGATAACTACATGTGCAGAAATCACAAATAAAAGTCAACAGTCAAAAAAATGCAGTAACTCAAGAATACTTGCAGAACATAAAAAATAAGAAGGCAAAATATTTTTAAATTTTTTGTATATAACACGGCAAAAAACAAAGAATTACAAGACAACAAGATTTAAAGTTTAAACTCTAATAGTTCAATTAAAATTCTTCCAAAATGAAATTAACGTAGTTCCCCGACAATGATGCTAAAAATTTAATATGTTTATATTATTGTGAAACATCGGGAATCACGTAAATATGTATATAGATCAAGTAACATACAAATTTAAGTTTGTGTATCAATCTCACGGAGAAATTATTAGTTTCCAAATACGAAAAAGTGCTTAATCTACCAGTTTTAATTCTAACCTGAAATGATTGGAATTCGGTGATTCTAAAGTTACTAATCCTAATTTTTCATCAGAGTAAATTGTCAGATTTTCTATCAATTATAAAATTCTCCTTTGAATTGAATTTTTAAGAATTTATGTTTAACTATGTGATAAAATTAATGGGTAATAATTAGAAACAAAACTCTTTCTTATCCCCTCCCGGTGTTCAAAAATGTTTAGAAATCAAACAAATTTAGTTGCCTAAATCAAGTGATTATCTCAGATCTTGTATTTCCTTACACGATCGCACTATCCTAAAAGTAGTATCCTATTCTCATAAGTGAAACTAAGTTAACATTTTTTGCTCTCGCACAGCTAGATCACAAAATATTTTAACGAAATAATTGGATAGCTTAAAAGTAAATTAAGTACAAAAGATTAACCTATCACCTCTACGCAGTTTCAAATGAATCAAATTAAACGCATTAAAAACAAAATTTTTAAATTACCAATCCAAAAGATAAATAAGAATTTACTCTCTATTCCTACTTTAAAACAATAAAATAAACATTTTATTCATCAAAGTAAATCAAAATACAAAGTGTTAGAAATGAAAAATCTGATGGAAAACACTGAGGAGATGCAACACTGGACTGTTTTCCTCCTCCACAAATTTCACTAGATTACAAGAGAAATTTATAGACAAAATCCTCACATACTCTCCTGACAAGGATCTCTCCACACTTAGACAAGTTTTAGAACACTCTAATTGACATTTAATACCCCCGAATTGTTCGGCTAATGCACATTTATCCTTACCTTCACAAAATGATGCAATTTGGGACATCAAACTGTAATCTTGCGCATATTGACAGTTGGGTGCACAAAACTGGAGCTTGTACCTCTGGGTTCGGGCGCCTGGGCACCCAAAACTAGTGCCTAGGCATCTAGTTCTTTGGTTTCAAATGCCTAGGCACCTAGGCATCAAGGACCTGGGTGTCTAAACATCAGGTCCTAAGCGCCTAGGCGTCAAAGATTGGGGCCTAAGCGTCTGGTCCTTGAGCACCCAGATCTGGTGCTTGTGTGTCGGTTCAGCCCATTTTGAGTCATTTTGCTACCCAAATTGTCTAATCACATGTACATTGCATATAAAATCACAAATATATGAAAAAACATAAAAATGATACAAATAATTATAAAATAAAATAAAAATATCATGCACGTTTGATACACATCACTATGTGAGTAAGACTCTGAATGATGCACAAATGAATTACAGCACCACTATTGAGAAAGAGTTGTCGTGTATAATATTTGTTTTTAACAAATTTAGATACTACCTAATAGGCACCAAAGTTAAAGCACATACTAACTATTCTGCTATCAAATATGTTGTAGCTAGGAACGATGTTAAACCACGTTTGATTAGATGGACACTTATTTTGCAAGTGTGTATTTTAAAAATAGTGGATGGGAAGGGCAAAGAATAATGTTAAACCTCATTTGATTAGATCATTTGTCTAAGTTAGAGCGTGAAAACTCTATGAATTTATTTGAAGATATTAACGAGACCTTTTCTGATGAATAATTACTTTTTTATTTCTAAACATAACAATCTTTGTTATGTTGACATAGTGAACTCCATTGTTATTTGAATTATCCCTTATGATATATCATATCACTAAAAGACAAAATTTATGTTTAATGTCAGGTTTAAATTTTTGATGAACCGTATCTTTTTAGGTGTAAGAATCATGTTATCAGAAGATAGTACCTTTAGAGGAGGTATGCGAGATTATTAGATCTTGTCCTGATTCAGAAGTCAAACGGCATTTCAGATAACTTAGAGTTGTTTCTAAGATTTTGCATCTGCATATTATTAGTCTACCCTATTTAAGCATATAAATGAATATATTAAGAAGTGTGACAAGTGTCGAGGGGGGGCAATATTTTTAAGAGAGACGAGATACCCACGAATTATATTTTGAAAGTTGAGATATTTGATGTTTGGGGAATAAATTTTATGAGATTATTTGTATCATCATTAGAAAACTTGATACATTTTGATAGTAGTAGACTATATCTCAAAATTGATTGAAGCATTGGCTTTACCCAAGTGTCATTACCCAAGTAATCGGCAATAAATATATTTCTAATATATTTCGAACACCCATAGTGATTATTGGTGATAGAAGCTATTTTTTGTAAAAAGAGGATGGAGACATTAATAGCTATGTATAAGATCAAACATAAAATTCTAACTGTTTATCATCCCATACTAGTAGATTAACAAAAGTATATAATAGAAAAATCAAAAGAGTTTTAGAGAAAAATGTTAATCCTAGTATAAATTACTGGTCTGTGAGACTCGATGATGCATTATGAACCTATACAAAAGTCTTTCAGACACCCACAAGAATATTCCCTTATAGGTTGATTTTTTATAAAACTTGTAATATACTTGTTATTGGACAGTTAAAAATTCAAATACAATTAGAAAGAATTGTCGTAGAAACAAATGCTAAAGCTCAATGAATTGAAAAAAATATAGAAGAAGCCTATGAGAATGCTAAAATTTATAAGAAGAAGATTAAGAAGTGACATGATTAGAAGCTCATTAATAAAGATTTTAAAAATAGACAAGATGTTTTGTTATAAAATTTCTGATTAAGATTATTTCCAGGTAGTCTAGGTGGTCGAGACCATTCACTGTACTAAAAATATATCTTTTTGGTATTGTTGATATAGAAGAAAGAAAAACTACCCGGATTTTTTAAAGTTAATGGCCAGATATTGAAATTAGAACAAGGAGATATATGATTGGCCTTAGAGAAACCCTGCTTTAGGTTATTCGTACTACTAGATCCGGCACTATGTGGCTAAGGATATAAAACCAAGTGTTTCTTGAGAGACAACTTAAGTGTTATCTTATGATTTGATCGTGACTTGCTTTTGTTTTTGTTTTTGATATGAAGTGTATTATTTGAGTGCTTGTTTGGAGGCTTTACCAGAGTTGATTTGATTGAATGTTCTTTGGTGTGGTGAAAATCTCGGGAGTGCAAATTTTGGAATGAGTACACCTGCACCACTCTAGAGCGCCCCAGTGTCATCTACCCGAGGCATTGGAGCCCCCATACCATGGCCTCGGCTCATGCGCTATGAAAATTTGATCGTCATAGCACTACATATGGACAAAGGGCGGTACCCCTATTCTAGAAATAATTTGGGTCCAAGGTGTTGCCCATCAACGCCCAAGTGCCAGCTCTTATATTTAGTGTGATTCCTTCCCAATTCATCATATTTTTCACGATCTTCTCATTGCCCTAGCTATCGAACCAAATCTCTAGAAAGAGAAGAAAAGGAAGGAGGAGTAGGTTGCTTGGGAAGATGCTAGGGTTTCCAAAGATAGAGGTGAGATTTCTGGTTCATTCATCTTCTAGTCTCTTGATTTTCCTATCCATTTCTTCTTCTTCATTTTCTTTGAGATTAATGGCTCCCCAAAACAAGGGGTTAAGACGAAATACCACTTTCAATAGTAATAAATTTGCAAGTTTGGAGGCTTCTAATGGCTATAATAATTTTTTGTTATCAAAAAAATTTGATTTCTGAGAGAATTTTCTCTAAAACAGGGGGTAAGGTTGTTGATTGTCGAGATAAATGGAAAAATCTTTAGTTATTCCATTCCACCCGCTAGTGTCCCTATCGTATGTGAGTTCTTTCCTAACGCAAAAGAACAAACGAATTATAGGATCTTTGTGAAGGGAAAGCATGTAGCTTTTGGCTCTAGTTCAATCAATTCTCTTTTTGGCCTCACGAATTGTTTGTGAGTGTTCTAACTTTATAGCCAATGAATCTAGTTTTCAATTTTTTACTAATTCGAGTGTTCAGTGGAATAATAGGGATGAAAAGGTTATTAATTTATCTTTCCCTACCATGAATAAGGACTCTAAGGCTTGACATTATTTTATTTTAGCTAAAATCATGCCTTAGACCTACACTAGCAAAAATCACTAAAGATGGTGTCATCCTTAAAATTTTTTTATCCAAAAAGAAAAATCTATTGACATAGAGTCTGTTATCTATCACTCTATTCAAAAAGAAAAATCTAAGGCTTGACACTATTGGAGTGTTGTTTAGTCATGCTTGTTTAGTGGCCCTAAGGTGATTTACATACCTAAACTTTAAACTCTACTCCATAATAGCAACTCATGATAAGATTCCTTTTAATAACTTAATGGTAATATGAATATTTATCAAGAGATTGAATTAAAATAAATTTAATAATAATTTAACACTTAACTTCAATTGCTTCTACCTTTAGCATAAAAATTCCTTGAAAATTCAAAAAAGAGTGACCACAAATATAATTAATTAATTAATTATAGTTAGATATATAATTTTCAACTACAATACTCTAACTGAAACTTAATTTTCAAAGAATTATACTATTTTTTAATACAAATTAAGAATTATTAATTAAGGAGAGATTGGACGGTCAAAATCAATAAAATGCATGTTGAACAAGATATAGTAATTCGCAGTGGAAAAAAAAAAGAAGAAAATAAAAATAAATATTATAAAACACGCAAATCTCAAAAGATTAAAAAATTATTGAGTCTTTAAGAAGAAGCTTAAGGTTAAGCATAAAAATCAAAAGTTGGTGTCTAATTTTTTTTGGATTTATAAAAGAAAACCTTTCTTAATGAAATTCTTAAATATTACATCAAGAGAAAATTAATGAATTTTGAGTAATTTGATTGATAAATTAATCGCCTAAATTTATCCTTGATTAATGAATATATTTTAATCAAACTGAATTTAGTTTTTTAAGATTCATTATACTAAGAAAAGAGATAATTGAAGAAATATTAAATTATAATAAATTAATGTAAATCCAATTCTTTAATGATATTTGCATAATTTTATAAGAAATTATATAATATTATTGAAGAATAAAGATAACTAGAATGAGAGTTAGTAAATAATTCATTTGAATCTAATTTTATATATGATATTACTTAGATGCAATTAACTTATAAGTTCAGGAAATTTTGATTAGTGTAAATGTGATCTTCAACGATGTGTTTTAGGCTATTTTTATGTTAATTTTATGTTTTTGGGAAGATGATTTGTTGTCTTTTGCAGTATGTAAATCAAAAGATTGATAGGAAATCACGAGATGAAATTTAGGGCAAAGCATAGAAGCAGCATCTAAGTGCCACAACCCAGCGCACAAGTGCCACAGTCCAGCTCCCAGGCGCCTGAAGCCCTAGTTCGAAGGAGCGCGGAGAACAGAGAGACTGGAAAAGGGGCTCTCCAGGGGCCACAGTGCCGCGTCTAGGGATCCGGTCATGTGGATTTATGGTTTTACAATTCAATTGCATTGCTTCACAAAGGAAGGGAAAAATTTGCATGCACGAAAGCAAATGGGATACTCTCAAGCGAAAATTAGTTTCTCTAAACTTCTAAGAGTGTGGGAGAAAATTGTAAGTGTGCGTGAAAGATTTCTATAGTGATTTTTTTCATGTTATTCAGTCGAATTAAGTGGGGAAGGAAGTCTGCTATAGCCTTTCAAATGGTGTACTTCTTTTGGCCTTTTTATTCCTAAATCCTGTATTTGATTTTCTTTGATGAATGAAATTTTTTTTTTGTTGTTTCAAAGCATGAGTAGCACTTAGATTTTATTTTTTTCTTTGAATTGGTAATCTAGGGATCTGGCGTTGAACTATGTCATGATGATTTAATAATTTTGAATTGTGGTAAAGCTTTAAACTTATGATCTTCATTTACTCACAATAGGACCAATTGATTTGTTAAAAAGTTTTAACCTTACGGAAGTAAGCTAGTATAACAATTAGGTTAAAATACATTGACTTATGAGAATAGGAATATTACTTCTAGATTAGTGCAATTGTGAAAGGAAATATGGAATCCTAAAAATATTTTAATTGATTTAGGGAAATAAACAGTGATTTCCAAACATTCATTGACCACAGGAAGGGGCTAAGGAGAAATGTTTTATTGATTGTTACCTTAACCTGATCACTTAGTTATACCTAGATTTCTAAGATCCAATTAAGAGGAAAACTTTTCACTAGATAAAATTCTGACTACTCTTACTTAGTCTTTTCTTTTCGCAAAATTTAGAATTAAGTAAATTTAGAATCCACTTAAACTTTAACATTTCAGCGTTTAGTCCCCTGAAAAGATTTTAATTGATTTAGGGAACTAAACGATGATTTCCAAACATTCATTGATCACAGGAAGGGGCTAAGAAGAAATGTTTTATTGATTGTTACCTTAACCTGATCACTTAGTTATACCAAAATTTCTAAGATCCAATTCAGAGGAAAACGTTTCGCTTGATAAAATTTTGACTACTCTTACTTAATCTTTTCTTTTTGCAAAATTTAGAATTTATTAAATTTAGAATTCACTTGAACTTTAACATTTCAAGCTAAGTTGGGGATTTATAAACTAAAATTTTGACTTAATTGAAAACTAAAGACGTTCCTTGTGCATCGATACAAGAACTCTTATTTTGTATATTACTTGATCAACATGTATACTTACAGTGTTTCACGACATTATGGACATCACCTACAATGCATTGAAAATTTATTTTATACCACCAAGAGCTAACTCATTCAGTCAACTTGGTGGTGGTTGATAAAGCTAGAATTGTGGTCACAATGCAAACAAGTCCAAATTATAGAAAGGGTAAAAATTAAAGAACACTTTCATGACGCATTACGGTTATTATGAATTCCAATGTCATGTTATTTGAATTGAGTAATGCAATGACAACATATTGCACTCCCATGAACAAGGTACTACAAAAGATTCTTAAGTGATTCATTGTGATTTATCTTGGTGTATTGTTAACGGCTAAAGGGACACATATACCATCTAAGCAGGCATTCCATGTACTTGGGGAAACTGACTTGACGCAAAGCAAAATAAGTGCACATTTAAATGACAAGAAATTCACTTTACATGGAAATATTATAAACGGAGGCCAAGGGGAGATGGCTTGAGTGAGGGTCCAGGCTATCCTGGATTGGGAACCTCCAAAAAAGGTGATAGATGTACAATCATGCCTTAGGCTAGCTAACTGTTATTGAAAATTCATTCATAGCCACTAGGCAATTATTGTAATAATTATTGATAGCCTCAAGAAGAAGCAACAATGAAAGTGGATGATGATACGACGAGACCTTCAAAAATTAAAGAGTGTAATGAAGGAGGTTGTGTCGGCATTACTTGACCGCTTCAAGTCTTGTGAGGTATTAGAAGATACCTCAGATTATGCCATCAAAGATGTGCTCATGTAGAAGAGGCACGTAGTTACATGTGAACTTTGGAGTTGAACGACATCAAGTGGAGACATATATGGTACAAGAGGAGAAGATGACTATGCAGTGAACTGCCATAACACATAAAGGCACTAACTGCTCGAGTTGAAGTTCATTGTAAAAAGGGATATAGTCAAAACAAGCTACTTCCAACAACAGCAACAACAAGCCTTTATCCCAATAAGTGGGTTCGGCTATGAATCCCTTTTCTCCATTGAGTCCTATTGAGTGTCATATTTTCATTTAATTCTAATAGATTCAGATCATTTTTTATACAATAAGCCCAAGTCTTTTTAGGTCTACCTCTGTTTTTCTTAACATAAGTCGAATCTAAAGCATCTACTCTCCTAACTGGATCATCAAATGGTCAACGTTTAATGTAACCAAACCATCTAAGAAAACTCTCTAATCTTGTCTGTCACTAGAGATTCATCAACCCTATCACGGATATATTCATTTCGTATTTTGCCTCTAAGTATCAAGTCATTCGTCCACCTAAGCATTCTCATCTCAGCGAGACTTAACTTTGTTTTATGCTTTTCTTTTAAAGGCCGACATTCTAGGCCATTGAGCATTGCAAGCCTCACCAACATCTTATAAAATTTTCTTTTTAAGTCTAAGCGGGACTTTGCTAACACACAATAGAATCGACGCATTCCGCCACTTCAACCAACCAACTTGAATTCTATTAATAACATCTACATCTATATCACCATCACTTTGAACATTAGACCCAAGATAGCTAAAACGCTCACACCTTTTAATGATTTGATTACTCATAGTAACAACTCTATTACTAGAGCTACTACTAATACTAAAATTAAATTCCATGTATTCAATTTTAGATCTACTCAAACTAAGACCTTTAGACTCCAACGTTGGAGACCTCTATAATTCAAGTCTTTCCTGAATTCTTTTTTTATTCTTATCCACAAGAAGGATATCATTAGCGAAATTCATACATCAAGGTACATCCTCCAATAAATGTCCAGTAAGAGCATCCATAACTAAAGCAAAAATATATGGGCTTAAAGTAGATCTCTGATGTAATCCACCTAAAATACAAAAATACTTGGTCAATCCTCCGGATCGAACACAGGTCTGTTACAGGAGGAAGAAGAATAATAGAGGC
>NEWO01000002.1:796891-809820 GCA_003013225.1 Phalaenopsis aphrodite
ACACACACACACACACACATATATATAATACATATATTTATTAAATAACTTAAATAATTTACCTTTATTTTCAATCAATAACCCCGCTCCTGCACGCAATCCCCCTCCTTTTCTTCTTCAAGCACGAGGATCCATCCTATGGCTTGACTCGTTATTCTTTCCCGACTCTTCCTCTCTTCTTCGCACAAAACTCTTGTGTCGCTTTTCTCGCGATCATCTGCTCCGAATGCTTAGGGCATGGCCGGCTTCCCTCTTCTCTGCACTTAGCATCTTACATACTAGAAGCTCGAGAAATTCACGACGCCCTCTCTGCCCTAGCAAGTGACGAGAGTTGTTCAACACCTCCTTCATTGTTTGACGCCAACATCGCCTTGACACTGATGTCACCTCCTCCTACGTCGTCCTCCTTTCCTTTGCATGTTGCTCGACTCCCAGGTAAGTCGTCTGTCATGATTTATAGGCAAACTTCACCTATTCAGCTCCCCGATCTCCTCTCATTTCCTCTTACTTATGTTTACTTCCTTTCCCACTCCATTTGGTTTCCCAACTCTTCACTTCATCCTCTTTGGCTTCCTCATTTCATCTACTGATCGTTTGTTTCTTCTTCCCCGAGTAATTGAAACAAGAGGTCAAGTCACCTTTCTTTTTTAGAACTCTCCAAAGAACTTCTCTTGGAACCTTATTGTATGATTTCTCCAAATCAATAAAAATCATATAAAGATCCTCCTTACTCTCTCTACTTTTTCATCAAAACTCTTAATAAATTTAGCTTTCATAGTAGACATGCCCAGCATAAATCCAAACTTATTATGAGAAATATTTGTATCACGTCTTAACCTATGTTCAATTATCCTCTCTCATAATTTAAAGTAAGACACATTGACTTAATTCTTCTATAATTTAAAAACTCTTATACATCCCCTTTATTATTATAAATGGGAATCAAAATACTCTTCTTCCACTCTGCGGGCATCTTTTTAGTTTTTAAAATAATATTAAAGAGCTTAGTAAGTCAAGAAACTCCTAAATCTCTTAAATATTTCAACACTTCAATTGACTTATCATCAGGTCCTACTATTTTCTATCATTGGTTTTCTTGAAAACCTCCTCAACCTTTTTTTTATTAATGTGATGACAAAAATAAAATGTTTTATTATTATTAATAATATTAAGAACATTAAAGTTGATCATACTTTTAAAAACTTCATTGAAAAGTTTATCAAAATAGCTCACCCACATATGTTGAATATATTTCTCTAAGAAAACACTATTTTATATGCATCTTTAATACACTTTACTTTTCTTTTCTCTTTATTTGACTAGTTTATAAATATATTTTTCACTCTCTTTAGCATTAATTAATTTATTATAATGATCACAACGGGTCACCTTATATTTTTTCTAGTTCTCTATCTTTTACATTTAACTAATTTTTATAACACAACTTCTTATATTTTATCTTTTCTTGCACATTAGTATTCCACCGTCAATTCTTTTTATTAATAAAAATTCATTTTGATTCTCCAAGTACAACTTTTGCAGCTTGTTTAATAGTGTTTGTTGTTTTATCCCACATAGAATTAGTTTTTTCATGGATATCTCAAAGCTTGAAATTTACTCGTAAAAATAATTGTATTTGTCTTTTAGGTGTCATCATCTAATTTTATAACAATGTTTTATTGTATTCATTATCCTGCAACTTCGCATCTTAAAATTCAGAACTAATAATCGATGTTGATCTTATAATCTTTACATTTTCAACGATCTCTTTTTCTCATAAGTAAATAATCAATTTGTGTTTTATTATATTCATTCTTGTAAGTAACAATGTATTCATCTATTTTCTTAAAGTACTATCAATAACAAAATCATACGCTAAAACAAAAACTAATATGATTATATCTTCTTCATTAATCGCTCCAAAACCGAAGTCACCATGAATATTTCTAAAATATTCCATCAATCTACCAACGTTTCCATTTAAATCTCCTCCAATAAAAATTTTTTTTTCAAAAGTTATCACTTATATTAATTCGTTTAGGTCATTCCAAATTTTTCTCTTAAACATATATCTAAACTTACTTGAGGAACATAAGCACTCATAACACTAAAAAACTTAGTATTAACAACAGTTTTTAGATCTATAATTTTTTCTCGAATTCTAATCATTTTTACAATATTATCGTTCAAAATTTATCTATAATTACATCTACACCATTTCTATTTCTAAGCTTGCTTCTATTTCTATAGTTTCTCCTACCTGAATACTAAAATTTAAAACCTAAGCTATCAATTTTTTTAGTTTTTTCTCCAACTCATTTAGTTTCTTGAATACATAAGATATTTATCTTCCTATGAATCATAATATATACTAATTCCATTAATTTATCTGTGAGAATACCTATAATCCAAGATTTTATCTTAATGTTAGTTTCAAGAAATAACTTATTTGTTATTATCTGTCTGTAATGTGGAAACAAACTACTTCCAAAAAAATTTATCCTTGAAATATGCTCATTAACAAGGTCCACTTGTAAAGTTTGAATACGAACTTAAGCAAAAATCTAAAAAAATCAATGTAGTTATAGATCATTAAGCATGAAGCCAAAGCTAGCTTCTATAAATTGACTAGAGTGCCCACTCACCATGGTGTTGCATGCAACAACTTTGTACAAGTTGTGCAAAAAATGATAATGTACTCCAAAGCATGGGGAATTGATACGATGTAAAGTTTTGAGAGAGGCAAGTTGGAAGCCCTAAGAATTTATTTTAAATTTTCAAATAAATATTAATTTCAAGGATATAATGAGAGCAACACCAGGATTGACAAGGGAGAATGCTGCAGACGGCAAACTTATGGCATGCCCATTTGAATTTTGAGAGCCACGAGATAATTTAAACTTTAGTATTTTGGAGAATATTCCTAAACCTCATGGAAAAACTTGGAGTTCTATAGATACCTATAATTCATGTAACAGTTTTGGGAGTTTTATAGATAGCTCTCGCTCTCGCAAAAGCTTATGAAGTCGAGTAGATAGTTCTTTTTTTACCATTGTAGCAGCTGTAGAAACCTTGGAGCCTATATAAGGGGAAGTCCTTATACTTGTAGGGTGACAATAACCAATACAAGTTTGGGAGGTAAAAGAAATCTTGAAGTTTTATTCTCTCTCTTGAGTTCTCTTAACGGAGCTGCAATTAGGGCTATAAATGAACCAATGCAGACAATGAACAACTCGAACTCGACTCGATTAGGACTCAACATGTTTGTTCAAATTAGTAAATGAACAAGCTTGAATAAATTTTTAAAACTCAAATCTTAAATGAACTAAACATGAACAAAGTCGAACTTGTTCATTTATGTTCACGAACAAACTTGTATATTGTTCAACAAGCAACTTATTAAATGCTTGATATGAAGCTCAAATATAGCTTACGTCATATATGATATATTATTTAATAAAATTTGATTTCCTAAAATTTATGTAATTAAAGATTTAATAGTATTATTATTATATCAATAATATTTTTAGATTAATTTTTAATTATATATTTAATTATTATTAATTTGAAAATTAACCTGACGGAATTCTAAAAGTGAACTTCACTTTTGTTTATTCTTTTTTATTATGCTTGATCGAGCTGCATTTATTTTTCTCAATTATTTCAACAATTGACGAATAATTTCACATTATAAATTACTTTGTAATACTAGTTGATTTTTTTTTGCCCTTTTTTCAATATTTTTTCTCTAAATTAGAATTCACTATGGTGAGAATATATCTATTCTAGATACTAGATGACAACATGTGAGTTAGTTTATTTGCTTATATGATATACAAGTTATATGATCTATTCAATTGTTTATTTATTTATATTTATAAAATTTATATTTTTTATCAGAAAATCTAGATACTTGTTTATTAGCTTGTTTAAATACCCGTTCACTTGTCATAAACAAACCAAGTTCAACAACTAAAAAAATTTAAATAAGTCAAGCTTGCACGATATGTGAAAGCTCGACACAAGCTCATGGCGAACATGAACAACATATAATTGTATCAAGCCAAATCCAAACTATGATACACTCGCCTCGGCTCGGCTCAGTTCCATTAGAGCCCTAGCAACAATGAAAGGCGAACTAAAAAAAGGAGATTTAGAAGGCCACACAAGTAATGGAGCACTAGATTTGCAAGAAGATGATGCACAAACACGTGCGTCTATCCCAATGCTTTAAAAGGCACATGCAAAAAGCCAAGCATTTCACTTGACAAGACGCATAAGCGCCATAAATTTTCTAATTTTTATTATTAAATAAGTAAATAATGTGATTAAAAATCAATACAAGAACAAAATTTTAAAATAAATTACAGAATCCCAAGCTCATAAACCTATGATTCATATCCTCACTGTATATTCTAATTGATACAAACATAAAAAAAATAAAAATAAATAAATAAAACAAGAAAAAAATGCCAAAACGAAACAACATGAGAGGGAATTAGTTTTAAGGTCTTGACAAAGACAAGTATCTAGCTGACAAAGAAAGGAATAACTAGTTAAGTACTAATGAAAGGAATGACAAAAGGGACACAGGCGAGCTGAGCTTAGGGCTCAAATGTCTATACGGCCTTGTAGGAGAGGAATCGGTTAGATAAGACCTAACTTTTACGAAAATAAAAGGCAAATAAGTTTTTTATTCATATTTTTATTTAAATGGGTAGGAAAATTATTTATTTATATATCCTGATTGAGCAAGAACACCCACATGCTACCTTCAAGTGGATACTATCAGGAACCCATGGGATAACTTTGCAAAGAACGCCAATACTTAGACTCAAACGCTTGACACTATCAAGAAGCCAATTTCTTAATCAATCTTTGCAACCAATATATAGACTCAAACACTTAACAATGTAAAGAAGCCTACTACTTTATCGTTCTTTAACATCACTAATCCAAATCATTAGCCCTGTGGTTTACAAAATTTTCGAATGAAATAATACCAGCTCTTACAAGTATATATCAGACATAAAGATGCAGCCAAAAAGGATTTGGCAGCAATACAAAAAGGGCAAAGCTTTTCCATGAAACTTCTGCCAATGCAGGGTATAGGAAGAGCTGGCGTAAACAATATTTACCCTATAATTGCAAAGAAACTGTTTGCATGACTTGTCCCTTGACATCAAGAGCAAAATCAAGGTAACCTAACCACTACCTCAAAGCAGCCCTCTAAATGTTAGGCTTTGAGCCAACACAAGAATTCCATTAAATCAACGGAGCTGAACTACCCATAGCCTAAAAACATTAGGAAATTGCAAATCCAATATATTTTCTTCGCACGTCTACTTCTAGTTCAATTACTAGATCCAGTTAATTTTTAAAATCAATATAATAGATGAGAAACTTTGCTTCATGCAGCCCACTTGCAAAAGGTAATAATTGTGAAAATGAAATAGTAACAAAACAGGGTCCAAGACCACCAAACATCTACATACCATTATATGCAGCTGCTGAACTGCTCAGAGCTTCCCTGTTATACTTAAGTCAGAGGTACTCAGTCGAGGTACTTGCCTGAAGATAAGCAGCTTTGAAAATAGTGAAAGCTATTTTTGTTCAGGAAGTCTTAGTAAGAACCAGATGGCAGTATCCTGGATTGATAACAATATGAGAGTAGAAAACCTACCACTATTTTGGACCTGTGGCAAGCTTTTAAAGCCTCCAACCTTAGCCCTGAAACTGAAAAAGGCACGGGGAGTATAAATATCTCCTCAAAATCAAATACAACATAGTTCCAATTTGTGTGGACAATCACAATGCCCCATATGCTTCACCAAATTAACAATATGATGTCAAAAGAAAAGGCCAAGAAAGTATCCATTCGTGGAAAATTTTAAAGCAAACAGTAAAAATGGGAGAAATTACTGCAAAAAAAACAAAATCTTTTCAGTTACGAATATGAGTGAATATGTTATTGAAATCACCTCAAACAATGAGGATTAGAATGTTCTAAACAGTCAATCACATAAATTTGGCTGAGCTCTTCAAGACTATGCATGAAAATAAAATATTATAAGGCATTATTTTCTTCTTGAAGCACCCATCAGTAATATCAAATGCCATAAATACATCGCCAGAAGCGTAAATGACGAAAAAAACTGAGTTTTTGAGAGAAAAAAAAGAACATTCCTTCAGCATTCTTTATGTGCTGAACATAATTAAAAGAATGAACACAAGTTCCATAATAAGAAATTATTCATTAATGTGATCCGTCCATATTGCAAAAAAAGCAAAATAACTTCTCAGAAGTTCGATAAAATTCAGCACATAGCATTATAATCAGCTGACTACTAGTACTAAAGCAAAACAACAGTGAAACCGTATCCATTGAAAGACAAAGCATTCATTTCTTTATAATCACAGTTACAAAAGAAAGACTGCTATCTACATTCACATTTTAAGAGCCATGCTGGCAAACACCAACTCCCCCAAAGAATTCTATTAGAATCAAGTAAAAAACTAAGAAACTGGACAAAAGTTATAGAGGATAAAGGATTGTAGACTGCCTAGGTAATGGAATGCAAAAAAAATATAATGCTGTTCTATTCAACTTCTAGCCAACATCAAATGCTTTAGTTCAGATAAATGCTCATCATTTGAGATGTTTAGAGCAAATCGAAGGTTTGTCAATAATGATTCTTGTTCCCAACTCAAGGAACCAGAAACATAAAACAACCTCAATGTGGAACGGTATGCATCCAACTCTAGCCAATGAATTGCTTCTGCCTTGTCGTCTTCTCTAAAATGAGATGGTTCGGTTGAAGAGCCGCAAAAGGATTCTGCATCATTATTATGACCACATACTTCTTGCCTCTGATTGGCCTTATGATAAAGTGGCCTACATGAACCATTAAACACACTACAACTACCAACAGAGGATGTTGTACTCTCATTATCCAAATGGTCTAAACTCACTACAAGATTAGTTCCAGCATTAGCAATTGGACTTTTGCAATATACGCCTATTTGATCAAATCCAACTGTTTCATGACAAAAGGCAGAATACATTTGTTTTTCACCATAAAAGTTTTGTGGTGAATTAACAGCATCTACCTTTTCAAAGAGCTGGTTTGTCAAATTCTTTTCGACAAGTTCAAAGCATCTTCCTTTCTTCTTGATTTGTATCTTCTTTCCAACAGCTCCAGAATTCGGATGAACAGGAGATCTACATTCCCATGACTTTTTCTTCAGACTTCCAAGAGACTTTTGATACCATTGATCCACAGAATCATCATATTTTTCTGCATGTCGATCAACTCGCTTACATTTTTTCTCCACTACAGATAGACAGGGTATTTGAAAGCTCAAGTTCCGCTTTTTTGACAAGGTTTTTACATCAAAATCTTTGCATTCCACAGATTCCTGCGAGTAAATAGTGATCCACAAAAAAATTAGAAGTTCGGTACAAAATATGTTGCCCATAAGAAAAGCTTGAAAGTGAGAAAAACAATTTTTTTAATACAACGATGTCAGGCAATCAATAACAATAGGACAACCATGATAAGGAAAAAAAAAAAGAAGAGCCATTTTCAGACATAGCTCATAATTCTTATGTATTTACATGTCTAGCACCTAAACTTTCATATTTACACACATAGCACTCAAATCTTTAATATCACATCAAAAATAGCACTATTAACCCTTTTTGAAAGTGAAATGCATCTTTTCATGCATAGGTCTCAAGCATCAAAGTGCTGTGTATATCAGTTTGAAATTTTAGGTGTGAGATGTAAATAAATAAGAATTGTATGCTATGTATATAAATTTCCCAAAAAAGAAGAAATAACCAGAACCTACTTTCTGTAATGGAATCCAATGGTTGTCCTTCCAGATCTGTGGCATCCTGAGCTGAAAAAGAGGACTGACAATTTCCTTCGAAGATCCCAGGAGCCTTGCAACGACCATATTCGAATCAAATGTCCTCAACACTTCTGCAATCTTCCATGATCCATCTTCACAAACCTCTACTAAATCAGAACAAGCCCAGCTTTTTACCTCAATAGGAGGAGGCCGGGGCCTAAGCGCCTTCCTTGGAACTTTGTTCCTTAACACATCTGCCTCCAGAACACAACTATCATATTTGACCTCATAGGTATGGCCATTTCCTGATAGAATCCTGGCAGGTCTCCAGGATCCTAAAGGCGCTTCCCCTTTTTCCAATACCTCCACCTCAGTATCTTTCTTGCAAATCATGAGTACAATTATACCAAGATCTGAATGGAAAACCATAATCAGAAAAGAAATTGCACGAAAAAAATAAATAATATGAAGAAGTCAATTTAAACAAATACACTATAATTAGAGACTTTCAAGTCAGATGGAGATTGGAGACTTCATCAAATTTTGAGGCGATTTAAAAAAGGAAATAAAAAAGAAACAATAAATAAATAAGTAAATAAAGAACAAAACAATAACGAGATTATTCGGAAGATAATTTCGTTTTCTAGTGCAAACATGGACAAGAGCAACAGAAAATCACATATAGATTTAATTAAAGCAAAGGATTTGAATGTTCACTGCAACAACGAAGAAGAATCAAAACATACTTATAAAATATTTCTACAGCTCTATGTGGAAAAAAAAATTACAAACCATCCTTCATCAAAGATTAAATAAATCCAGCAAAAATAATACGGAATTTCTTGAAAGAGATTCATAAAACATCGTAATCAGACAAAAGCCCCCCTAAAAAAAAAATCAAACAGTCAAGTTTTGTCATCATCTAGGTTTCCTTTATGCACTAAAATACCCTAAACTCAAAAACACCAAACAACCCATCACATCCAAACTCGAAGTCACAACCAATTCCAAATGTGAATAACAATAAAGTAAATTAGTCATTCACACGACGAAAACACGACGCAACAAGAACATTAATCCAAATGCGAGAAAACAAAATCGACAAGTTAGTCAAAGAAAATAGCGAGAAAACAAAATCGACAAGTTAGTCAAAGAAAATAGCGAGATAATCAATCCAACTTACAGAAGCCATGGAAAAATTACAATCAGAACACAGAAGCATCATCACTAACCTTTTTTAAGACAAATCCCGAAAAATATCGAGCAGGCAGAGCAGTATCCCTTCCCTTTCTTCCCCAAATCACTAAAAAAATCTTAGAACTCGATGCTCAGAAATAAAACAACAATAGGGGAAGTGAATCCAATGGAAATTGAGGAGATCGGTTAAGGAGGAATTTGTAAAGGAAGGAGTACAAGTATGAATTTACGATTTTTCTGAAGATTTGGTCATGACCGTCGGATCATTAGATCTATACATTGCATTTTTTGTTCGATTACGTGGACGGTTTTTATGATTCAAGGCGGCGGTTACTTTCTAAGCTGGCAAAGAATACAATTTGCGTCGTGGCCTGATTACTAACTATGCAAGGCAGCATGTTTGGTTGGGGAACGAAGCAAAACTAGGGTTTTTAGAAGGTCTGGCCCTAACCAGACCTATCTTAACCTGGCTAAGCTGAATCTAACATTTTTAGTTAATTTAATATATGCATAATAGTTATTTTTGTTAATTTTTTGTTAGAAGGTCAATTTCAGGTTAACAAGTCAACTTGAATCTTTCTCAAAAGGTTAAACGTGTTGGGAATTTTGATCTGAACCAAAACCCAAATTGTTCGAGTCAATTTAGGGTGTATTGCAAAGTTTTTAACCCATTGAGAAAATCATCCTTCAATTTTAATTATATTTTTTGAAAAGTTTAAAAGATTTATGGGTTATTAGGTTTGTTGAAAAAGGAATGCAATCTAAAATAAATGCAGTGTTAAAGTAATTTATTGTTTTTGGAATATTATAGAGTTGATTGAATAAGTGTAAAATAAATGCAGGATTTTGTGTTTTCTTCTTTGGTTTTAAGAAAGATAAATTCAATGTAAAATAAATTGGTTAAGGTCAGTGGCGGTGGGCAAATAGCAACAATCGACAAGGGCGGGTGTCAGGTGATGGCAGGCAACATGCGGGCAGCTAGAGGTTGGCAGCAACAGCGGTAATGAGCATGCTACAGCAGCTGAGGCAAGCTGTGGCATGTCGCAGTAGTGTGTAGGGGCATCATTTTAAACAAAATAATGTATTTGAAATTCGCCAAAATTCAACAAATTCTAAATATATTGAAAATGAACTAGATACTGAATTCCAAATACAATGAATTTTACATTATATTTACCGTTCTTCTCACAGAACATTTAATTTTGTAAAACTCCTGCAAAAGGAATATAATGCACTCCTTTTATTGCCAACCTAATTATCTCTTAAGTTATGTTTAGAGTGTTTGTGCAACATATCATCAAACATATGCTTGTTATTGATATATTATTTAGACCATTGTTATTAATCTAATCAAAACATCAATTCATATGCAATTTTTGAATAACTAAAAATTAAACTCAACAACTACAAAATTATTTTAGAAATCATTTAGACTTCAATTTTAAGCTAACCCCGTGATCTCGTGGTGTGTATGGAAAGAAGTTAGGGATCATCTATTAGAAATAAATTGGATGGCAAATTTTCTCAGAGCTATTGTGACCAATACAAACAATGAAATCAAGAGCCACCCATGTTAACATAATTGATCTCATGATGTAGAATAATTAATTTGTATGATAATAAAGGTATGATTGTATATACTAATATTTTATTAAGTTAATGTAAGATTGATAAGTTGCAAGAATAAAGATAAATACATAATAATTGAGTGATATGTGATGTAAGAATATGAAAGTTTAATTGTTATATATAAAAACATATAAGAAGTGTGTGGTATGCACCTTTTTGAATCTATATTTGTTATCTAAAACACGTCTCGAGAGATAGCATAAGGAAGAAGGGAAAAAGAGAGAAACATAGAGAGTACATAGTGAAAGATGAACAGTTCCCGGGGGAAAGCATCCCTCCTTTCATTTATAAAATGGTCTTTGTTTATAATTATAGAGTTCATAGGATAAAATTACACTTTTACCCCCACTTTAATTAGGCATTGCAAGTCTTTGTTCTATATTAATTTGCCCATACTCAATTAGGGGTGTTACAAATCAACTTTTCTCACTTTTCATTTTGTAATGAAAACTTATATCGGTGTTCTTCTGGATCTATAATTGATACTGACGTCATTTCATATTCATAACTGACATATTTTTATATCAGTAATCGATATTAAAATTTGTCCATGAGTCTAAATCTCCCAATTTACGGGCCTTTGGACCAGTCTACTTAGTTGATTTGGGTCAATCATTTTTTATGAGTATCGATCAGCATTTGCTTTGGGAAATTGAGCGTCTTTCTAAAAGTCAAGAGGTCAACTTTGAGACAATCATAACACTTGTCTTTTGTGTGGTGATCCTTCGGTAGTTAGGTAGTCGTTCAATCGATCGACCTTCTTCTATTGCCTGATGATCTTCAGTTGACCAACTTCATGAGCTTTTGAAGCCTTCTATCAGGTTATTGAATTTCACATTTTACTCCTACTCTAATGCTCATTGAAGGTTGTTGCAATAAGTACAAAATAATTTTTATGATAGAATATTTCATTTATAATCTCAACTACATAATAATTTAATAATTACCCTCTAAATTTTAGTGCTCGCGTTCCTTATAAAGAGGATCAATAAGGTCTTCTTCTATACTTTCCTTTTCATGAAATCCAAATGACACCATATCTGGTGCAAAAGCTCAGGGCCGTTTTGATAAGAATCTACTCAGTTTGGTTCTTGGAGAGATGAGCGCTCCACCTCATCCAACAAGTGAAAGATTAAGCAAGAAATTAATTGTGAATAGGAAGAGGGAGGACTTTGAACTTGATCTGTGCGATCAAGTGGCATCATTGGGAGATCATGTGATTATCAACAGGAAAAGATCCTGAGAAATGATAAAGGTGGATAGGACGTCCAGACTGTTGATGAAGAGACTTATGGGTTTACAACGAATTTTAACATACTATTTGGCCAGAATGATAAATAAAGTAAACACAAAGGAAAATCATCACTTTAATGAATAAAAACCTATTCTAAAAGCATCATAATATTCTACACATCCTACTAATTCATCACAAGAGAAAGGTATAAAGGAACTACTCATAGTGCATGAATAAATCGCTACGATTTATCATCTTATAATAAAGTAAATTCATAGAAAATGAATTTACAAATAATACAAGACAATGAATGAAACACTTAACTTTCTCCATAAGAAAAGAGGTGAAAACACCTCCTCATGTGATCTTCAGAGGATCTCTGCATTTTTTATGATATTCCCTTACAAAATTATTTCAAATCCCTCTCCAATCTCTCTAAGAAAATGAAGAAAAAGTAAAACCTAACTCTAAACTCCCGTCCCCTGCCCTCCTTGGCTTCCTCCAAGTCTTCACAATGATCCGAGGGGACTTGCCTGAACTGCCTCCGTAGCCTCTTAAGTTTCAAAATTGTGCCAAAGTAACTCCAAAAATTGCCCGGGGCAGTTCTAGCGCAGAGAAAGATAAATGGATAGATAGATGGATAGTGGATACACACATACATATACATACATATAAATATGTAGATATATATACATATATAGATATACACACATATAGATATGTAGATATAGATACATACGAATAGATATACATACATAGAGTATATATATATATATAGATATATATGTATATACATAGATATAGATATATATGTATATACATAGATATAGATATATATGTACATATACATAGATATCTATATATATGTACATATACATATACATACATATCTATAAATATGTACATGTACATACATATCTATATATATGTACATCTACATACATATCTATATATATGTACATCTACATACATATCTATATATATGTACATATACATACATATCTATCTATAT
>NEWO01000002.1:811468-852126 GCA_003013225.1 Phalaenopsis aphrodite
TATATATATATATATATGTATGTATATATATATTCATGGGATAGTCAGGTAGTCGTTCAGTCGATCGAACTTCTTGGGTCGACTGATGATCTTCAGTTGATCAACCTCATGAGCCCTTGAAGTTTATTGTTAGGCTATTGAATTTCACATTTTTCATTCAAGGTTGTTTGATCGCCTTGATATTCATGCTGACAATTTTCATGTATACACATTAGTTCCCCAACTCTAATGCTCATTGAATGTAGTGCCGCTATAAGTACTAGAAAATCTTTATGAAATAAAATTTCATTTATAATCTCAATAATTTAATAATTTTATAATTACTTCATAGATTTATATGTTCATGTTCCCAATAAATAGGATCAATAGGGCCTTCTTCTATACTTCTTTTTGTGAACTCCAAAAGACACCATGTATGGTGCAAAAGCTCCGGGTTGCTTCGATAAGAATGTTCTTAGTATGGATATTGGAGAGATGAGCGCTCCACCCCATCCAGCCAGTGGAGGGTTAAGGAAGAAATTAATTGTGAAGAGGAAGAGGGAGGATGTTGAACACTATCCGTGCGATCAAGCAACATTGTCAGAAGATTCTAGTGATCATCGGCAAGAGAGGATCCTGAGAAATGATAAAGGTGGACAGGAAGTCCCGATGGTTAATGGACATGCTTATGTCTTAATAGTACGCATATACTCGATAATCTTTTTATTAAATTTTATAATAAAATTGCCTGAAATTGATTATAAACTTCGCCATAATGGTGATGTCTTTATAAGAAATCCTTTCAGAATAATAACGTTTGCCATAAAATTTAGACTATCAGAACAACTTGAAATTATATTTCATTTGAACTAATCCATGCAATTGGATAATATGGTAAACATTTAAAAAGTGTGCTTAGGTGATATTCCTAACTAATAGGAATGATGTTTTTGGAGACCCTTTTAAGTTTTCTAAGTCAATAGAAAATGAAAAATGTTAATTGATCTCTAAGATTCAAATTGATCATTGAAAAGAATTAAAGAAATGAGTAATTTGAAGTATCCTTATCACAATTATGGCATTAGGCATAATTTCTCTACCTTCAAAACATCCCAATATAATAGAGTTATATAAAGTAAAAAAAATAGAACTTTAGTGGATGAATATAAAATCAATAATATATTTTTGAAAAGAAAAATGCATAAATGCCATATCATAAGTTATTAATTGTTCTTTGACAAAGACTAATGAATTTTAGAGTAAGATGCCCATGATATGCCACTTATATGTATATTGATATAAATGTTATATTTTAAATAATGGAAAAGAATAATTAGAAACATTTTGTAGAAATTTTGATATTGGATATTTTGTAGATATTATAATATTAATAGAACTTATAAAATTGTTAACAAAGTAGAAGATGATAGTGAGAGAATCAATGCATGCAATATTGATGAAAATCTATTTATGCTTATAATAATAAATATAGATAAAGTACTTATATAAAGTATTAAAATATATAGTTTGCTATATAAGTGAAATGATTATTTATTTATAAATGAGAGGCATGCTAGGAGCCATCTTGAGAATTTAATTATAGCATACCCATTCTATAACAATAAAAATTCAAGACATAAAAGGAAGGAGATATATCACTAACTGTTTATTTAAAGATTGAACATAAATACTTTGAAGAAGATTTAGAGGATGAATTTCATATTATAACAAGATAATATGAACTAAATTAAGCTTAGAAGGATGGTAATTGGCAATTACTCTCTAGACTCTGGAATGAACATGTAATTTGTATTAGGTGGGGTTTTAAGCATAAATTAAAAGACATAATATGATATTAAAAATAAGGACATACTAGTTGGACAAAAATTTTTATTGGTGAAAAAGATAGTGTTTAAAGAAATATTTCTGGCAAATAAATAAAGATCATCAAGTTCATTATGCTTATTTTAGGAATTTTAAACTCTTTCATATGCATATGAAATTGTGGATTCATGAATGAGTTACCAAACAAGTTGTTTTTGTAAAATAATTCTAAATATTTGAAATAAATAAATTATAAGATCATGTTTATAAAGTATAACAAGATTTTTATGAATTGACGTAATTTTTATATATGTTATAATATATTGAACCCTTTTTTATTTAATGGCAGTTCTAATAAGGGTAAAGCATATACATTTCCTTATCATGAAAATAAGAGATAAACTATTAATAATTTAGATTTCTATAGATGATATCTTATTAGGAAGCACTAGTGAGTGTTTTCTGTAGTGAGTTCTTACTCATCAGTCACCATGAGGATCTTAACATTTTCTTTAGACTTCTGGCTAAGCAATAAAAAAATAGCACCATATATTAGGTTGAATTCATTAATAAACTACTTAATAAACTTGACATGAAGAGATTCAAAATCAATATTAGGCAATTAAAAATATAAAATTCAGATGAATTAAAGAAAAATGCAAGATAATAAGCTATATATAAGAACACAATATGATCACCTCCATTCATACTACATGCATACATGATATTATCTTGTTTTTTTAATAAAGTATATTATTTATTATTTGATTGACACTTATATATTAGATTTACTTCATTCCCAAAAAAAATTATGTTTTGACATAGTTTCTTATTGTAATGCTTGTTAAGTTGGATGTAAGGCCCATCATAAAAGAACCTTTGGCACAACTAACTTTTTTGGGATCATTGCTTATGCTTTTATCAAGTTATAAGAAGAATTTTATGGCTTTATCTATTATAATATGACACTACAAGCGATTGTGTTGCATTGAAGTGTTGATGTTAATCATTAAAAGGCATTTACATACATAACACACAATTATTATGTATTTGGATGTCTCACACCTAAACTTTCATGTTTATACATATACAATTTAAGTATTTAATATCACACATAAAATAACACTATTACTACCTTTTAAAAGTGGAATACAACTTTTATGCATAGGCAGAAAACGCCAAAGTACTATATATGTAAATACAAAAGTTTAGGTGTGAGATATGTCAAAACATAAGAATTGTGTACTACATATGTAAATTTTCCAAAAAATTGATAGAGCTAAATTTAAGAGATTTATGTTGGCTAAAAAGGGATGTGTTTTTAGTACAAGTGGCTAGAGCATATTATGTTGGATTTTCTAGATATAATTGAAGGTTTGAAAAAGATGTAGAAGAAGGATACAAATGTTAAGAAAGTTATGTAGATGAAAAACTCTTGTGGATGATGGCTCTATTTTTTAATGTATTTTCAATATATGGGCTTTATATAAACCCTCTATTTTTTTTAATATCTTTAGAAGATGCATTTTACACTAATATAAGTGGTTCTATCGTGTCCTTACTTAGTTGAGATTTTCAAGGATGGATGGACACTAGATTCGTAGTCTAAAATTTACTAAATAAAATCTCTTTAGAATTTTCTAAATATCCCTTTAACATGTATTTTAAGATTGTGTGACATCCTCACTTTATAAGTATAAATGTGCCTTGATCCTTAAAAAGTTTTTAATTGATAGGCTTAATATATTTTATAGCATATTGTAGGTATCATCTGAGTCATTTTTGTTTGTTTATGATTCAAGCTCTGCTTGTGACCATGTTAGTAAATTGATCAACACATACATTCCACCAAGTTAAACTAAGACATGATGTAACACCTATTCAGTTAAATGTAATGCCCTCCCCTTGATTAAACTCATATTATGATTAGTCCACCCTAAAAATCTTGCACATGCATATGCAGCCTATACACAACTATATTGGTCTTTAGCTTGAATTAGAAATTCTAAGGCTGCTTTATTTAATCAACAGTTAATCCTTAACCAATTTGAAATCATCTCAATTATTTTATTGTGAACTTATCACTCTTTGATCAACATATATAAATTTCATATCGTTCTTAGAATCTTAAACTTGACATAGTTCAGCCCTTTACCCATCAATTAAATAAGGTTAATCCAAAGCCCTTAATCAAACTCCCAAAATTATATTGACCCTAATAAGCCAAACTAAATTGACCTAAAATCCATAAAAATAACAGGGCCCACTCACTCCTCCCTATATCTTTAGAGACAAGCTAGGAACCATTTAGTTAAAACTTAGATCTCCCAAGATCGATCCAATCAACATTAAGGCCAGTAATCTGAGTCAAACCTCAACATATTATAGCCCTTTAGGTTATATCTTAATTGACTCCATAACACTCATCTCACCTAGGATCTTAAATAGGATTCATTGGTTATACTAGTTAGCCTTAGGCTATAATGATCAAATCTTTATAAATCTAAGTAAATTTCTTAAGCCAAAACCCATTTACAATGAACAAATTAGCCTCCTTAATGTCTAAGAATCTAAACATAATTCATAAACCCACCAAGCTAGGATAAATTAGGTCAACGTAGTTAACTCCAAGTTTAAATTAATGAAAAAATTCAAACATTTAATCATCTAAAATTCTATATTCTAATGCAACACATGCTAGCTTAAATTGTTTTTTAAGAGTCATGGACCCTTAATTTACAACTTAAACTTATTAAGAACCCATTTGATCAACACCTAAATATGTGGCTTATCCAAACAAATTTAATATAAGCTTATGAAAGAGCAAAGAAACTTTCCTTCACTCCAAATCAATTATTTAAGCCAATAGAACCCACCCAGTCAAATGTTTAAAGCTCTAGTTAACTATGGGTGAATAATTTGCCAAACAAAGGCCTAAATCTATTTTGAGGTTAAAACCAAATTCAAATAATATTATGTATTGATGAGAGCAAGTCTTGCCTTCTCCTAGAAACATTCTAGCTACTGCCACACACTCCAAAGCATCTTATCACCTTCTAAGATTGAAAGTAAGAAGTGTAAGAAAGGGAGAGGAGATTCAAAAGTATTCATAAAACCTTTGGCCAAAAGATTAAAAAAATACAACATTTTATTATCTTAAAGAAGTGAAGCAAAATTAATACGGGATACACAAGCCCTTTAGCTCTTTAACTGTACATAGTTTTGCAGCTTACCTCTCACCAAGCTTGAATCTTTTCTAAGTTATCAAATTTACTTTAGGATATTTAAGATAAGGTTAAGGTAACTCGTAAAGCTCTCTTTAAATGCAAACACAACAATTTTAACTATTTTAAGTATAAAATAGGCATTTAAAAATAAAAATAATAATAATAACCACCTCTATCAACATCAACAACTAAGTCATCAATAGATTCCTTCCACAATTACCCTATGATCCTAAGTTGTTATGTTAACACAAATGGCATGAAAAAGATCCAAGGCCGGTGACACCCTAACTAAAATGATGAAATTTAATAGAAATTGAAAATAACATTTGATTTGATTTTTGAAATCCAATGGCATAGATGAGGCCACAATATTCAACATCCACAACCTTTCACATATAGCCTTTGCACAATGATGGTATTGTCACCCAACTAGGCTAATCTTAATCCATCACACTTATAGGCCCAAGCCAAATAGCTTGCTTAACAGGTAAATCAATTTAAAAAGATTTAAATTTATCACAAAACTTAAAAAAAATCATCAAATAAAAATAAACTTACAAAAAATAATTTCCTTTCTAAATATTAAATTTAATATTTAAGAGTTATGAACATGTTATTTAATAATAATTTAAAATTATTAAACAATGTAGCCAGCTTCAATTGTATTTTTATAGTTAACTTATTTCTATTATTTTTTTTAAATGCTTAATATTAAAATTATTTGATATTAGATAATTAGTGAAATACCTTAATCATCATAATTAGTTTTCTAAATACAACAATGTAACTTTAAAATAAATGTTAAAATAAAATAAATAAAATACGTGTTATGTTAACACATCTTTTAATCTTTCTCCTACTTCTTTAATTCCTTAATACTAAAGTTAATATCAACATATGATGAAAACTTTGGGAAATACTTGTGAAATGTTTTATTTATTAAATTATTTTCATGGTTTTTCATTGCATTTTGATTATCATAGTTTTAAATTAATGTGAATCGTACATTTACCAATATTAAATTTGTTATTTTAATAATAATAAATAATGATATTAATCCCAATTTAGAATCAACATAGAATAATCATATTTTTTTAAGAATTTGTTCCCCAAACTCATATCTCCACCCTATAACAACTGTGGGTATTTCACGATGATCTCCTTTTTAATCTCTCGAGTTATTTCACACTCAAAACTTTCCTCCAAGGCACTTTGATAAATGAATAGACCAGTGCCAAAACTGGCCAACTTCACACTCCATTCATATATGTATTTTCATAACTCCGTTCTTCCCAAATCAGCCATGGCTTGTACTAGATGATGTGAGAATCATCATGCATATATAAACAAAGTAAAAAGATGTTAAGATGTTGTCTAGTCCAACAAACAATGTAGAAAGTACCAACCAATATGAAATTTTATCATCTCTCTCAATCACCTAAAAAGATATCAATGAGGTGGGATTGATGTTTTCCACTAGTGTCAAATCTTGTAACTCTTGAATTCACTATCTTTATACTAATGGTCAATATATCTTTACTAAAAAATGGGCAGTGCTCCTCATTTTTAATACTTATTCTCATTTTACGACGAACTTTTGGTTGCACATAACATCTTTCAAGTCTTATAGAAGAAAAAAATGGCATTTACATACATTCCACTCAATTCTTATGTGTATATATATATATATATATATATATATATATATATATATATATAGGACATAAACTTTACTTTTTATATTTGTACCAACTAAATCTTTCATATCACATACAAATACCATCATTTTAACTTTTAAAAAGTGAAATGCACCTTCTCATGAACATATAAGATGACATATATGCAAAAATTGAATTTTAAATGTTAGATATGTAAATACAAAAGAATTGAGCGGCATTATGTAAATCTTCGGAAAAAAAAAGATAAAATATGAAAAGTCCAAGACCACCAATGAATAAGAGTTATTGGTTTATCTTATTTGCTATACAAAACTATGTGTGGGTGATGTTTTTGTAAAGAGTTCAGGTTCAATGTTATACAAAGGTGCCTTATGATCCATTTTATGTATAACGCAGGCTTACTTACAAGTGCTATTAAGCAATATTATTGAATTGCATAAAATTTCATTTAAGTGAATGAGTCAAATAGTCGTTAAGGTTGCTAGGGTGTGTAAGTCTAACTCGGTTAGTAGATAAAAGCTGTAGAATTACTTTTGGATGAGGAGACCCATCTTCACATGAGATTGGTCGAGTAATTGCTGAACTTTATGTCCATGTCGGAACCTAAAGTTGACCGAATGTGACAAAGACTGTTGGCAAAGGACTCACCACTTTGTGAGTTTGACTCGAAACACCCTAATTGTAATCATAATTGTACATCAAATTCATACAATTGTGATTTGTTTCTCAAAATTGACCATGTTAATGCATTAGGAGCATCGTGATTTCTTAAGACTAACTTTTTGTAACCAATTCGATTGAATACAATGAAAAAAAATTAATTATGAACCAAACATCATTTGAATCAAAGTTGAAATGCCCCATGGCCATTGAACTAACTCGAGGGACATTCATTCGAAAAAAAACACTGAGTTAAAGGTGAAGGCTTAGGAGTTGTTTGGCTGAGTGAATTAGTTGTGTACTGCAATTGTTTTGCAAATTTTAGAGAAAAGTATGTATTTGGTATGAAAAAATATAAATACGATAAAAATTTGAATGAATTTGAAATTTACACTGTAGTTCATTTTTGTTGCATTAAGAATTCAGTTAAATTTGAATTACGCAATTAATGAAAAATGTTATAGTCAAATCACCGCCACCAAGCCGCTTGTCATTCGCTGCTAGCTAACAGCCGTCGTAGGCTGTCAGCCACTGTCACCCCTCCACTGCCAGCAACCTGTCTTATGTCGCCTGCCGCTCGCGTTCACTCGCTGACCACCGTCGCAGACCAACAACCTGTCACCACCATCGCTGCCAACGGTCTATCGACGACGGACGCCCGCCATCGTCGACTGTTTGCCACAGTCTCCTCCTCTAGCGACCACCACCATTGTAGTTCGTTGCTTGTCGCCTTCTTCGGTGGTCGTCGTCTGTCGCCACTGTCGCATGTCATTGCCGTTATTCGCCTGCAGCGGCCGTAATTTGCTGTTGTCGTCATTTCCTGCTAGCAACCTTTACCACATGTCGCTACCATCTGACGCCCGCCGCCTCCTTGCCCCACCCTCCGCTGCCAAATAAAAAAAATATATTTTAAAATACATTGTTTTCAAAATACTTCAGACCAAACAAAAAATTTAAAAGTCCTATGTTTATTTTACAGTAACTCGAAAGTATTTTAAATAAATTATAATCAGAGTATTTTGTAAACATTTTATATTATATTTAATTTTCAACAAACCAAACGGCTCCTTAATGACTTGCAAACATAGCAAGAACTTGCATGCTATTTAGAACTCTGTTTGTTACTTGCATGAGAAGAGGGAAGTTGAGAGAGATACATGGAAACCAACCATCAACTCAAAGCCCCCATAAATAGTCATCAAATCATTCCAATCAATGCATAAAAATTTCTAAATCCTACAAATTGCAAGGTGGAAAAGAGTGGTGTAATTACATGGTTAACGACTTCTCACAAAACAAAATATGATCCTTCTATAAAAATGACACGAAGAAGTAAGAATTTATTTGAAAATGAGGAAAAGTAGTGAATATGTGAAACCCTTTTTAAGTAGAAAGAAATTAAACTCCTAAATATTGAGACAATATTCGGTGTAAGAGTTGGAAGTCTATTGAAACTTTAAAGTTAAACTAGATTGTGTGGAAGCATTCTTGTGATGGTTGGCTTTTTGAGAAGTCATGCTAATGAGGCAAGCATCGAGATGATTAGATATAAGTGGACAATAACTTGATCAATGAGAGTTAAGGTTGTCATAGTAAATAAGGAAAAGTCACCAAAAGTCAATTTAACCTTATTTTAATCTATCTCAAGAGAATGATCATAAGTAACCGAAAAGAGTTTCTCAATGCACATTAATATTGTGCCACTATTTTTTATCATTAAAATTAAAATTAAATACTAAAAATGAGATTATAATTATGATTCATACATAATTAGCCATGCTTTGTGATCAAAGTAATTAGCTTACATGGAACTTGATTTGGTTCCGTTGCAATAGTTTAGCTTAATTAAATTAACTTAATTGATTTATAATTAGTAAATCGCCTTTATTAATTTATCATGATGCCCCTCTCTTATTAATTTTTTAATCTGTTTGATCTTAATATGCCGTCAAATAATTTTTTCTTTTTAATGCACACATTTGTTTAAATTTAAATTAAAAAGATTAAATGCCAAATAATTTATGAAATAACAACAAATCATATTTTTTATTTAACAGTTACAAGATTTATGATCCATTTGAGATAGCTTATTTGATGCGGTGGTGTTTTGAAAATGCACCCGATTTATTTGAATAAATTGTGTTTTCAAAACGTTTCGCACCGCAATTATTTAGGTGCGGTGACAGCTTTCTGATATCGATATGACTTTTTCAAAAAAAAAAAAAATTATAATAATCATTAGACCTAATTTATCAACAAATTATTTTTAATTAGTTTATTAGAGACACAGACCCTTCTTAAATTCGGTCTTAAGGTATTTATTAAATTTCATTTAAATTAAAACAACACTTGGAGGGTGAAAATGGCACGCGGACGGCTGATGCTGTTGGTCCGCATAAATTTTAGTATGCGGTCATCGGGTGGTTCTCGTCTCCAGCGACGATAAAGGTCAGATTTGGGCGAGAGGGTTTCTTTCTTTCGCTTGCTCTCTGCTTGTTTCGCTTCTGCTATTCTCAGGTAAGAACCAGAAACCCTTGATGCTATACTCCTTTGAAATTTCAGTTTTTTCATTCGTCTAATCTTCCAATCTATCATTCATAATGCTTAGGTCTGGAATCGGGTTGTTATGCAAGTTTTTTCTTCTTCGATTATTATTGTTTTTTAGTTTCATGCCTAAAACACGCCTTTTAGATTTCAACCCATATCTTATTTTTTTTACTGGTTTTTTTTTTTCGATCTCCATGAAGCCCTAAAATTGGAGCGGTGTTTTTCTTTGATGTTTTGTCAGTTGATTTTCAATCTACTTCGATGTCGTCCGTCGATCAGGAGCTGTTTTAGTGTTCTGTTGTCTGAATTTTATCCCAGCATGGAAGCATCTTCGAGTTATTCATGGCTCAAAAGTTGTGTTTTGCGATGAATTGGTTTTTTGGATCTGATGCATAAATGTGTGGTATCATTGATCGACCGGAATGCAGTAATCTTAGTGCAATCATTTTTTCTTTCTCTATAAGTTATGTTTTCTCTGATTATTTAGCCAATCATTAATTTACATTTATATTTAATGAAATTGCTTTTATTCTTTCTATTTGCTGAATCTTATACCGACCATCTGTTGCTTATTTGTCAATCTGGTTTATTCTTGTGAATGTTTGTTCTGCACTCTACCCAGCCTTTCTGTCCTGTTATATTGACTTCAAATATGGAATTATAGTTCCAGGTTGTCAGTGTTCTTGTTGCAATTGACCCAAAGATTGGATGACCCAAATGCTGCGAGATTATAGAAATGTAAGTTCTTTTTTTCTCCATCATCATTTTTTATTAGAGACAATTACGTGCACAACATTCAAAACATTTTTATTTACAAAACTAGCACGCAAATGATTTTTTGAAGGATTGAATCAATGGATTTATGCATGCTATGATCAAATCATTCAGAATTTGATAAAAATAAAAAATTTGGGTTGAGGTTTTATTATGAATTTTGATATTTAAGTGAGAGTTTGAAAAATGGATGATAGAGGGTGCTAGATTTATATATAGCAATGTTTCAAATGCTATATATGAAATTCCCCTTATTATTATTGGTGTTTCACCTAACAAATCGGTACACATTTTACTGCTAAACTTTATTTCCTCCCTTCTTCCGCCTTCTTCTTATCTAATTTAGTTTATTTCATTTGTTTGACTTTGAAAGGGGTTTCATCGTGGCCATGAGGATGAGTATGAGGATGATGAGTATGATGAATATGAAGATGAGGGTTCAGAGGGCGAGGAAGAAGGTGAACAAAAACAAGAGGAAGAACGAAAACCGAGCAGGGAAGAGCTGGAGTTCCTCAAGCTAAGGGAGGAGCGTAAGGAGATGTATAGGCAGAAGTTGAAGAAACAGAGTGCCAAAGATTTCGGTCATTCCATTCTATCAAAAACTAGTGAAAGGACATTGGCAAATGCAAAGTGAGTTATATTCGTTCTTTCCACAAGATATCAGTCTTGATTAGTGAACTTTGTAAATAATTTGATGAAGTAGAGCTTGTGAACTGTTGACTACTTCCACAATCTTAGATCTACTGATCCAAGTTATAAAAAATTTAAAGGAATTGCTGGCAAATTAAGCCTGGTCAGGTTTCCATGCCACTCTTTTTCCTCTAAATTGATTAGAGAAATGGAGAAAGGTGATTGATGTTTGTCTTTGGCTTGGATTTCATTGATCAAGGAAATGTGTTTTATGTATTATTCTTCAATTTCTCGCTGTTGTGTTTAACTGGAAACTGATTTCATGAATGTAGAACTTGCTGCAGGATTTACTTTTTAATATTTTTATAATGAGCTGGATATTTGAGTGAGTAAACCACAGAATTAGCATGCAATTTTTTTTTATGTATTGTTTATTTCTTGTAGTATCATGGTTCATTTTAATGATGTTGCTATTTTGTCTTAAGAATTCTAATGCTTGTTTGAAATGTGAAATTGTTGAACTTTCTTGAATAAATTAATATTTCTTTTTTGTTTGTTTGGAACTTTTCAGTATAAAAATATATAATCCCAGAAAGATCTTGGCACAACCCTAGATCATTTCACTGCAGTTGATGAGCGATTAAGTAACTTTTTTTCTTAATTGACTTTGTTAACATTTTTTGGCAACCACTTTTTATTTTCCCACCTCCCGTATTTCTTGGGATTGCAACATCCAAAATGTTTCCCATCCCGCAGATTTTTATTTTTTTTTGTTTAAACAATGTCGGGTCCCAAGTCTCGAATGCAAAAAGTGGAGGGTTGCATTAGAGAGTCGACTTCTAGTGTAATATTTTTGTCAAAAAAATTATGATCTGAATCCTTTAAAATCATTGTGTAAATTGTGATGCTAAAATTTCGCTTTCAGTGATCTTTATAATAGATTAGATTCTAAAGAGGGTGAAAAATATATGTATGAACTAGCCAAACAAAGAAAAAAGAAAAATAAAGATTTAATTTAAATAAAGTGTATTAAAGATTAAAAATAAAGTGTTTTTTTTAGAGGAAGATATTCAACATATGTGGGTGAGCTATTTTGATAAAATTTTCAATGAAATTTCTAAAAATACGATGGACTTTAGTGATCTTAATATCGTTAATAATGATATATTTTTTTTATTTTTATCATCCCATTAGTAAAAAATAAGTTGAGAAAGCTTTACAAAAAACTAAAAGTGATCAATAGGACCTAATGATTTCCCTGTTCAAGTGTGGAAATATATAGGAGATTTGGGAGTTTCTTGACTTATTAAATTCTTTAATATTATTACTAAAACTAAAAAGATGCCCGAGGAATGGAGGAAGTGCATTTTTGTCCCCATTTTTAAGAATAAAGGAAATGCACAAAAATATGCAAATTACAGAGGAATTAAGTTAATGTGTCATACTTTATAATTATTGTAGAGGGTAATTGAATATAGGCTAAAATATGATACAAAAACTTTTCATAATTTGTTTGGATTTATCTTGGGTATCTTTAATATGAAAGCTATGACTTGTATTCAAGTCATTAAAGATATGTTTACTAGAGTTGTTACTCGTGTTCAAAAAGGTGGATTGACCAATTATTTTCCTATTTCAGTTGGATTACATCAAGGATTGGCTTTAAGCCCATGTCTTTTTGATTTATTTATGGATGCTCTTACTGGACGTATACATGAAGATTTACCTTGGTGTATGTTTTTTTTTGCTGATGATATCCATCTTTTGGATAAGACTAGAGAAGAAGTTTGGGAAAAACTTGAATTATGGAGGTCTACATTGGAGTCTAAAGAACTTCATTTGAGTAGATCTAAAAGTGAATACATGGATGTAATTTTAGTAGCAGTATCTCTAGTGGCAGATTTTTTAACTATGGGTGATCAAATCATTAACAGGTGTGAATGTTTTAGATATCTCGGGTCTATTTTTTAAATCGATGATGATATAGATTGAGATGTTATTAGTAGAATTCAGGTTGGTTGGTTGAAGTGGAGGAATGCATTAGACCTTTTGTGTGATAGAAAAGCGTCGCTTAGACTTAAAGTAAAATTTATAAGATGGTGGTAAGACTCACAATGCTTTAGGCGCAAAATTTTAACCTTTAAAAGAGAATCATAGAACAAAGTTAAGTGTTGCTGAGATGAGAATGCTTAGGTGGATGAGTGTCTTGACACTTAGAGAAAAAACGTGAAACGAATCTATTCGTGATAGGGTTGGTGTAGCTCCACTTGCAAATAAGATTAGAGAGAGTCGTCTTATATGGTTTTGTCACATTAAACGTCGACCATCTGATGATCCGGTAAGCAGAGTAGATGTTTCAATTCAACTTATGTTAAGAAAATTAGATGTATATCTTAAAATACTTGGGTTTATTGTATAAAAAAATGATCTTAATCTATTATATCTAAATGAAAATATGACACTTAATAGGACACAATGGAGAAAAATGATTCATGTAGTGGGATAAAGGTTTGTTGTTGTTTTTCTTGTAATGTTATTGTATTCCAAAAATTATTTTTATTTACTTTGAGATTAGAGAGAGTCGTCTTATATGGTTTAGTCACATTAAACGTCGACCATCTGATGATCCGGTAAGCAGAGTAGATGTTTCAATTCAACTTATGTTAAGAAAATTAGATGTATATCTTAAAAGGCTTGGGTTTATTGTATAAAAAAATGATCTTAATCTATTATATCTAAATGAAAATATGGCACTTAATAGGACACAATGGAGAAAAATGATTCATGTAGCCGACCCCGTTTAGTGGGATAAAGGCTTGTTGTTGTTGTTGTAATGTTATTGTATTCCAAAACTTATTTTTGTTTGCTTTGAGAAGGGTGTAATGTGGGAGATAGTAGGGAAATTTATGATTTTATTGCACAAGAATGTCCTGTAATGTTGTTTTCCGAGGGTTTTGAAAGGATGGCGTTGTTATTGATGCTGATTATAGCAGGTCTACCGTCAGAGGTGTTTTAATTTTTGTAATATTTGCAATTTTTAAGTTTGATTCTTCATATATATGATTGTGTTGATTTAACGTATTTAAGATTGGTTCTATTCTAGAACAGCATACAATGTACTTGAGGTTATTTTTTCAAGTTTGGCCTTATTAATATGCATGCATGTGGTCGACTCAAGCAATCTGTAGAAAAAAATATGTTTATTGAATCCTTTTTTTTCTTCCATTGGGAGCGTTGTTGACATGATCAGAGTTTTTTTCATGGTTGTCAGGAGAAACCTGACACACGTTCTTATTTGATTGCTACTGAAAGTAATGATTTTTTTTTTCTTATAAATTTTCTCCTGCAAAATCAGGTAGTTAATTTACAAAAGTTGATTTCTATGATTGTACTTGAAAATTTGAATAGATTTTAAGTGCAAAAGATAGAGAAATGGTTGATTTTCGTCAAATTTTATTTCTCTGAACTTAATTTTTGGTCATACATGGTAAAATGATTTTTTTTTTCATGGGTATATATCACATTGGATGTTTCGTGTAACTTCTTTTAAAATCCTCTATTAAAATTTAATTACAGTTCCTTAGCTTTATTTTGCTTTTCATAGTTGCACGTTTTTACTAATGACATTACATACATATTTCATTAATATAGCCGATGCTGCATTTTTATTACTTAAATATTATTTTCAAGACTCTTCTTTTGTTCTAGGGTTAGGCCATTTTGCGGTGATTGTTCAAGTTCAATCATTCGGTGATGGGCTTTTTCAATATTGAGCTCTTTTTTTAGTTGAGGTCTTGATGCGTACTATGGCTAAATTGTAGTAGAAGAAGAAGAAACAATAGGAGGGTAGATGCTTTCAGAGAGGAGTGGAGGACAATGAGATTTTGTGGTTAGTAGTTAGATTGGGATTGTCAAAGGAGGTGAAGTTGCTAGCGATCATTGGAGATAGCCAATGTTAGGAGCAAGGGAGGATGAACTTTTTGCATGAAGGGAAGAAGAGAGGGAATGAAGAAAAAATAGATGTTTACTCTTACCTTTTTTTCTCTAGATTGATTGTTTTTTTTTTTTTGTTTGCATGATGTGTGAACCAATCTAAGTGGAGGATTTTCAAAAATGTGAGCATAAATGAAGCATAGCACAAAAATGAGGGATACACGGGATATTTTTCAATTGGAGTGCCTTGATGTTACCCACCTTCATTCATATTTTTTCCCCTGAAATTTCTCACCTAGTCAATGCTTCTCAAGCTAAAGAAGAAAGCTACTTTATAATAGAAACCTGATATTATTCAGATCGCAATAATTGTACTTAAAAAGATGGATCATTTTATGATTGTAACGACAAAAGATAGAAAAATGCTAGAACTTCAACATTTTTGTTTTCTTGAAACTCTAGTTCTTGTCACACATGAAATAAGTGAGGTTGATTATCTTAAATTTAAGTCATTCGTTTTTAACTGTTCGTCTCTTCGTATATGTTACACCAAACTTCTATTGCAGATTTGGCTCCTTCTTTGGACCGTCTCAACCAGTCATTGCTTCTCGAGTTCTTGATGAAAGCCGCTCAATAAGAGAAACTCAGCATATTATTTCCAAACCTCCCAGTTCTTCCGGGGTTTGTATTTGGAGAAGTTCTTTTGATATTGTTAATTTTTGCTGGTGGGTCATAAACTTTGTTGTTCTTTAGAATTATGAATTATGTTGTGTGTTTGCAGAATGAAAGAGTTTCTGTCTCTGCATCCTCAGAGAAAAAGTTTTCTGAACATCATCATCGTCCGAAAGTTAACGAGGTAAAATTGGGACTATTATCAGGTCATCTTCATTTTATTTGTTGGCCTATCCCCACAAACAAATTCTCATTTGCAGGTCAAGAGGAAGGTGCAAACTCTAAAAGATTCGCGGGATTACTCATTTCTTTTATCTGATGATGCGGATTTGCCTGACAACAAGACGCCGCAGACTACAACGCGGCATGTTTCTGCACCAATGACCGGTATGTTTGCATCTTAATCCTTTAGATATTGTCTTCAAAAGCTTTCAAACAAATTTATCATTTTCATGGAGGATACTCACACAGGTTTCTCCTCATTTGGAAGATGCTCGGTCAACTCAGGCAGCATTAAAGACCAAGATTCCTACAAGCAAACCATTGAAATCTACCTCCAATGGCCATGACATGAAGAATGCTGTACAGGTAAGTAGACCAATGCAGACTAAGGTACCAATGAAAGGATCTCATGTGAGCAGGCCACCGCCATCTTCTTCAGAACCTCGAAAAATACCTGTCAGTAAAGTTGGTGGAAATGGCCATAACAGACCTGTAGGGTCTAAACCTTTAGCTGCGCCATCCAAGGTTTCTGTGCAGTCCAAGGTTCCTGTTGAGGTTATTGGTACAAACAAACCTGGCTCAAAATCTATGAATGGGTTGATTTTGAAAAAAAATATTTCAACAGCAAAGCCTCATTCTTCCACTCAAAATCATTATGCTGAGCAAAAGAGACCAATTCAGGCGGCAGATAGAGTTAGAGAAGCACCTAAACCAGCAGCACCAAGGCCGACACCACCTTCCTTAAAATCTCAAGTGATCTCTCAGCCACTTCGCTTCCTGTAATTTTAGTCTGCTGCTTTTTTTATTTTGTTACTAACAATTGCTTTCTGATTGAAGCCTCCTAAGCCAATTTCATCCCAAAATATTCGTGATGAGTCTCAAAAGAAGAAGCCTGTAAGAAGAAAACCAGATGGAGATGACGAGGATGATGCTATCCAAATGATTAGGAATATGTTCCGGTTTGTAACCATCATCTTGATTTTCCATAAAACAGTAATGTTATTATGTACATGATCTGGTTTGGTGGTTTTTTATACTTAATTATCTTCTTTGAGTCTCATGAAATCTCTATATCAAATGAGGTTCTAGATCTTGAACTTTATTGATGCAGGCAAAGGTTTGGTTCAGTAATTAATGTTAAGAATTCTTACCCATTATGATAAACTGGGTAATTGTTTACCTATCATTGTTTTGACACATCTTATCTCTAGTTGTGGGGTGCATCTAGTTGTTTATACTTATAGAATAGACACATCCTTCAAAGAGTAAAGAGTAAGGTTATGTGTTCTTCTGGAAGCATAACGTTAGATGATATATAATTTTTTATGCAATTTAAATGACACGATGAATGTGGATTGCACAAAAATAATTAGGATTCACATACTAAAGACCTTTAAATACAAGGAAAAAATGACTCTCCTTAGGTGCAAACCATAAAATACAAGAATTAGAACCAAATTGATAATGTAAGTATTGATTAATTCCAAATAAATCAATGAGAAATTCGAACTAAAAAGAGTTAGGGAGTTAATTATAGGTTATTCGAAACAAACTTTGATGAACGAAAGAGAATGCCAAAGTGAAAATTATTGATGCCTCGCATTGATACAAGATGATGATATTTTTTGGAATTAAGCGATGGCACTTCTACTGCACTCAAAAGTATCACATATCTAACTTGCATTCTTGATTGAAAACTTGAACTGAAAATTTATGAAATAGAAAACTTTATGACATGCTTCAAGAATGTGTTTACATGGCTCTTAAGGTTCAATTTAAAATATTGAATCCCGCTATAAGTGAAGTCCTATCAAAAACCCACATGCAACGACAATAATAAATGGATCAACACTACAATTCTATGATTACTACATCCCCCCAGCGAAATTGTTGGAATCAATCTTCAGCAAGTAATACTATATGTATAGACACTACTGTTATAGTCCTACATCTTTCTGTCTTATATCGAAAACTTCAACTCCTGTGAATTGATCGCGTGATATTCTTTTTTGCCAAGTAATCATGAGTCATGACAAACTGGTCTGTTGTACTGGTGCACAAGCTATTTTTGGACTCCACCTCTAGTAATGAATACAATTTGTTATCTAAATTAGCTTAGAAATGCATTGATATTTCTGGAAATATGTTGAATGCGTATTTATATGGAAGTATAATGGCTCTTAAAATTGTACAATATGAGCCTCGCCTTGAGGCCCGATTCAACAATTTTAAAAGAAATTTGCAATCGATACTACATGAGACTTACACCTCACATAATATGAGGCTCTCTTCAAGATGTGCCTTGCCTCAATTTTGGTGAGACATGCACAATAAGATGTTGGATTTTTAAAAAAAAAATAAATAAAATAACATTAAAAAACATTCATTGCTTTCCCATATAATATACAATTGAGGATTAATTAAACTTGTTACTATCAAATTAGCCATTGTTTAAAATCTAGTAAGTATCAATAGTGATTAAATAAGAGGAATACGATTGAGATTTAGGTTGTGTAAAAGGAATGAGAGAACATAGATATAATTGAGAATAAAATGAGGGTTAAAAGCAAATTATTATGTCAATTATTCCAATGAAGACTCATTTAAGTGATAAGAGTGATAAGGACTTTTGAATATAAAAACTTTCCCTAAACCCTAATGCAATAAATTGGTAGCACATTCATGAAATAAGGTTAGATACATGGAAAATTGGATCAAGGCTTTTTTTCTTTCTGAAATTTTTAATATATTGGCATGAGTTTCAACGTACTGTAAGATTTTAGATGACACGGTCTTTCTCGTCTTTAATTCCTTAAAGGTCCTTGAGGCAAACATACTTGAATTCAAAAGGACAGTTAGTGCCTGTTGTCGTGCATTCGTTTTTCTATGTACTTCGTATTCAAATTACTATAAAACTTATAATTGTCATGGTTAGCAATTCATGTTCTACAAATATCATTGTGTACTTCAAGTAAACTATGCAATGATATGAAGCAAGCAATGAAAATATCACGTGATAAATATGCATAGTAAGAAATAATAATCTATAACTAATTTCTAGATAAGGAGATCATAAAGAAATTGAAAGCAAATTAACCATACAACATTAAATACCTATATGGATGAACAATCTTTTAATTAAAATTAGCCCAAATGAGTTTAATGGTAATTGTGATGACTTGCACATTATTAGAATTGGCTAGATAGAGTTTTGAATTTTAGTTTTTTTTTTAAGCATTTGTTAAGTACTTTTGAAATATTGATGTAAAATAACTAACTTGATAAGGTTCTTTTATTGATTTAAATGCAATTAACCAGGACCTAAGACAATTAATATTAATATGATCATTCATGTAGGGACAATTTTGATTATAAAGTTAAAAACGATTGTGCTATCAAGTAACCTGATTGATTTCATCAACTATAAACACAATTGTTTCAGTTTTTGATGTTCAGGAATTTACTCAATTCCTCTTGGAAGTTCAATTTCTCATATAATCTCTACTCCATTACAATTTTTTATTTAAAATATATTTATTTTCAGAATAGAGTTTCAGGTTAATGAATAAGATCTAATTTAGGTGCATACTCAAATTGAAAGTCATAATATAGCTTTAAATTGTAAAATAAATGGTATTCTACATCTAAGATATCATCAAAAGAGTAGTTGAGTGGTGGGTCAAAGTATATTTAATTATATAAAATTTAATCACACATGACTTGTGCATATGTGCATGTGGCTAGCTTCAATAGAGATGTTATTGAAGTTTCTTGAACATTTAAAAGAGATTGTGAGCATGTCATTGAAATTGTGCATAGTTTCAAATTTAATAATTATAAAAAAGAATAAACTATTAAGCTCGTGCAATCGTGCGTGCTACAATCAAGCTATTTTTTTTCTGTTACAATCAAGCTATTTGAACTTTGAAAAAAGCAGAAAATATTGGGGTTTTTGAGGTGAATTTCAATATTTGAGTGAGAATTTGTTGATTGGAAGTAGAAGGGTGGCAATTTTATAAATATGCAAGATTTAGATGTTAAACAAAAGGTTACTTGGTTTCAACATTTAAAGATTACCTTTTGATTTTATATGGTTTTTAAACTCTCACTGTTGGCCTTTAATAAAGCAAGCATTGGTAACAAAATAATCTAAAAGCAAATCAAACACTAGAATGATTGATTTTTCTCTTTAAGTTCATGTTTCTCAATACCAAATGTTTTTATATTCATCTGCAATGCTTCATCAAAATAATTAAACATGTCTCCATATTTGTTATTTTTACAACTTTTATTTATTTAGAATCATAGAAATGGTAGCACTAAAAGATGTTCGATATTATTAATCCTCCCTGAAAATTTCCTTAGATTTTATCTCCCATTGAATGTAGGAATATAATTTTGAATGTTATAGTAGTTATGCTGTATTGGCTTGAACCATAGTTTACTCTATTTCATTTAAATTGCATCTTTAGTTAAATCTTTAATAGACACAATTTATTGCTCCACTTTTAGTTGGTACCTCATGCAGGCATGTAGCCTTCAGTTGTGACACCAATTTGATGGAGGATAATATAGGGTTTATGGTTCTTGATGCAACTATGATGATGCCGTAAAAACAATTCACATGAAACAAATTAGGATTCTCAGATTAAAGGTCGTCAAGTGCAGAAAAAATTCGTTTTCCTTTGGAGCAAACCAATTTACAGGAATTATAACAACAAATAATACAATGTTCTATTAATTAACCAGAAAATTGAACCATAAAAAATCATAGGGCAATTGATTTGTTTCACCATAATTAAAATCGTAATTGTATCAAATTTGAACAAAGCAAGAGCTCTAAAAGTCAACAATAAGATATTTAGAAGAAATTTTATAAAAATAGGTCTATTAAAGTGAAGAAGATCTAGGCCTTGTTGCAGCACCGGAAAATAACTTTCTATGGAGTTAGGTAATTGTGCTTATACAATGTTCGAAATAATATATCCAACATAGGATTGAAGGCTAGAATTAGAATTGTTGTTGAATCAAAAGATGCTTGTACGTGACTTAAATTTATTTATGTTGTTCAGATGGTGCTGTTAAATTTTAAATATCAAATCTGACCCTCCACACAACAACTAAATCCTTCCACGGGTGAAGGAGAAAAAATAAAAAATAAAAAAAATAAAAATAAATAAATAAATAAATAAATATATATATATATATATATATATATATATATATATATATATATATACATATACATATACATATACATGTATACATATACATGTATACATATACATATATGTGTATATATATATATATATATATATATAATAAAAACCACACTCAACTGCAGGAAATAATGCATGCAGCTTCTGGAATATATTTTTCTGCAATCAATGCAGATTCTTATCCGAGACTGCATTTTACTTTTTTTTTATGCAAATATTTTTTTGCGCTTTCTTTCATGCTTCACAGGCTCACATTGGGTTTATGGGTTTTATGGGTTTTATAAGTTACTATGGAATGGTGAAATGCTGGTTGCAACTATAAATGGATTTTCATGTCAAAATGCAAATTTCTGTGCAGGTATAATCCTAGCAAATATGCAGATATGGATGATGATGATGACAGTGACATGGAAGCTGATTTTAGTCAAATTGAAAGAGAGGAGAGGAGAAGGTATGTAATTTCATGTATGCTTTAGTTCTATTGTGATAATGACGCTCAATTATGAATTTAAACCAGTTGAAAGATTATTTTTATTAAGCTTGTATTAATGTGCCATTAGTTTTAACTCTGATAGACCCTCATGATTTGTGCCATTTCGTCTTTAGAAACCATAATGGTTAAAGTCAAGGTGCTTATGGGATGGCAATAGATGAAAGCTTTATCTTTCATGCCATCCTGAAGCTGTTTTCTCGAGTCATTAAAGTGAAATAGCCTGAACTTGTCTGATTGTCATGCTATATTGATTTGAAAAATATACCAAATTTAAAAATCTGGTATCCATGTTGCATATAATTGACATTTATAGCCCAGCTTGACGGGGAGTATGGGTTTCTAATTCTATTAATTTTTGGAATGTACTTGATTTAAAATCATTATTCAGAATTTTTTTGTTTAATTGTGCAATTTTTTATTTTAATATCATGTGTTATTAAAGATGGATACTTTTTGGTTAGTTTTTTTGATACTGTTGACATCTACACTTTCTCTGCTACCAAACATAATTAAGTACGATGCTGAATATGGATGGCTGATGTAGCATCACACAAAATGAACTTGCAATCAACGTTATTCAATCATTCTCAATTTCATAAAACAAACTTCATGGATGCATTCAAAATGTCGAAATTGCTTAAATCCATTTACATTATCCAGTGTGTTGCATGAGAAAAAAGCAGAAAAGTTACCCAAAAGGTATGCCTTAATCACATATTTCTTGAAGAAGTATCTAGAGTGTTGAAAATACCCAAAGAAAGACTCTTGTACTACTAAATCATTGCTGTAGCCTATAGGTGATGGATGACGGACGATTTTGCATAAAGTTGATTTCAAATGTCTCAATTGCAATCAAATTCACTCTAAAGTTACCCCTTTGCAACATGGGTCGTGCTGATGTGTTGGAAACGTAAATAATATCTGGGCTTGTCACGCATATTGCTTGTGTTATTTCACAAGAGTGAAACTCAAAATTTGCTTATGCTCAAGACAACTTCGTACAGTTTGAGATGCATGTAAAATGAAGAATTGTGTGAGAACAGAAGCATGCACCATAATTTTCTCTTTTTGAAATTATATGCATGCACATTTAACAAAAAAATAATCTGTTTAATCCCAGCAGAAATCTTAAGAATACCACTGCTTATCCCCTACTTTTAGCATCGCTGGTGGTTTAATTGCGTAGTAGAAGAATAATCTAAAAAAAGAAACAAAACCCCTTCCATCTCTCTCAATATCGCTATCTCCACATGCCCCCATCCTTGCAGAAAATCCTTGCCCCACTCTTTGGTCTGCTTGCCTTAATATTTTCCATCTCTCTCTCTCTCTCTCTCTCGTTTGATCTTATTCTAATCCCTCATGGAACTTCCACTATGCCGCTCTTTGCTACTTCTCTCTCACCTTCTACAACCGCATCTCCCCCACTCTAGTTTGTCTTCCTGGTGCAAACTAGTCACATTCTCCTCGCCCTCTTCTCCAATTTTTCAGCACTCCCCAGCTCTTCCTCAACATTGTCAATAATATCCCTCAACCCACCATTAGCCAACACCAGTAATGCATGGAATTTTTCCTGGCAATCCAATTCCGCCTCCTTTTACAGCTTTATCTATCTCACCCATCAAACTTGGTCAGCGGCAAAACCTTGCTAAAACCACCGCCAATAAAGCTCTCTACTTCTCTCCATTTTTCCATGTCCAACTGAAGCCAAAGCCGTCATACTCCTCTCTCTCAATCCCTAAATTATCTGATTCGCCTCCTAGTTAAATCCGCACTGATGACGACGAAGTTTGACTAGCCACCACAAATTTAGCAACTTGACTGAAATGCAACTATCTTTCTCTTAGTTTCTCTCAACTTTTCCCTATCCATCTCTCTCAATTGCTCTCGTACTACATTTTTCTACCTCTCTATCTTTTAGCTTTCTTTCTTTGTTCTTTTATATAATAATAATAATAATAATAAGAATAATAATACTAATAATAATAATAATACTAGTAATAATAAATGATAAGAAAAGAAGAGAGAGAAGGAGAAAAAAGAAAAACAAAGGGAAAGATTAAAGAAATAATGCATTTTAATTTTGCCAAATTCTTATTGTTTCACCATTTTATCAATATTTCATCTAGCTTGTGCATTCAGGGTATAATGTATGGAGAACTCGCCACAATACTTAAGTACCCATATTTTTTTTTTCTGAGGTAGGTAAATTGTGTATTAGCAAGCTTTTCGTGATGGTGAAAACTTCCATACGCACCTGTCTCAGCATAGTGGGGAAGAAGACTTCATATTGCTAAAATAAAATACTTTGATGTAACATTAAATAATATCTTTCATGCTAGTATGAAGACACATACACGTTTTTTCTAGCATACTTGGTTGGAAGTCCTTCAGTTGTGTGGCTTATATCTCCCATACACTTATTTCTTACCGTGGTGAGTAGGCTCATCACTCTTTATAGATTCCTCATATGCAGGAGAGATATCTGGAGGTTGTTTGTCAAACTTTATACTAAACTTAACTTAAAAAAATGTTTAATCGAACCTATGGGATTAAGGTGAGATAAATTAAAAATAACAATTGCAACTGGGAATTAGATTAACACTTTAAATATTGTGTCGCAATAACAAAATTGCGGAATAGAGAACTTAATAGAATAAGAACAAAAACTTACTGCAGATACGGCCTTTTGAACTTGCAGAATTCCGTGAACTGAAGACCAAATGCTAGTAAAGTGCACGATGAGAATTCAAATTATTAACTAACATTATCAAATTCTTAGATCATACGTCTAAGCAAGCATAAGGTGATCTTTAAGAACTCTAAATGAAATATCGGCACGCTTCTTATTGCTAAAAGATTTGTGCAGACAGTGAAATTCGAATAATATCAAGTTTTGTGCAAATTTTATGTGGCAATCTTCAAGTTAGACATAATGCCTTAAAATCCATGCAGGTATTTTGAAAAATATGCGACTAAATGTTGTAGGTGCATCGATAATCATGCAAATTTATTAAGAAGCATGCAAGTGCATTCAAAGCGTGAACATATATTGTGTAGGTGCTTCAAAAAGTATATAACGTGTCACGTGAGTGCAAACACATAAAAGCTTGCTTGCTTTCCAAAAGATATATCAAATTGCCAAAATTAATACGTTGCATGTGCTTTGACCAGCAAGCTAAACGTTTGCATATAGGGTCGGGGAATGTTTGCAGTTGAAAAAATGAGAAACTCAAGTTTGCCTCATCTCGAGGTGCGGCTAGTTGCTCTAAAAAGCATTCGTTTTAAAATTCAAAACTCAAACTTAACACATGCATGCACTCTAGAGCAGGCTGCGAGTACAATCCTCCACATGATGAGTGTTGGAATTGATAGTACTTATATTAAAGAATAATATTTAAATTCATATTCTTGGACTATAAGACTTGTAGTGAACTACATGTTTAAATTCATATTTATGTTCTAATACCATTAACTCATCATCAAGGATGAGAATCAAATATTTTTCAATGAATTACACAAGATATTTTGTCGTTTATTTATATGCAGTTTTCAAGGCTATTTACCCAAAAAATAAATAAATCATTTCAAAATGCTTTGGCATTGTTTAACATAAAATACAGCTTGTGTTTAGCTTATAGACTTGATCCTTTATGATAAAGATAGAGTTTATATGATCTGTATATTGTAATTTTTCAAAATAAATTCACGCTTTTTGCAAATCATGAATTTAATCCTTTACATGGAAGCAAGCTGAGTCAACGAACTCCAAATTGATAAAATATCATATTTGAATGCCTCAATTATGGCCGAATTGAAAAAAGATCCTACCTTCAAAATGCCCTTAAATCTCCAATGCAAGCTATATTGGCACAAATCAAAATTAAAATGGTAAAATATTAATAAAATTTTAAAATGTAAATATTCAAGCAAAATTTATCACACCGAACTAAAGAGCAAATTTATACGTCATCTACATTAGTTTATAGAGGGTGATAAATTTAAGGTTAACCTAAGCCTATGAAAAGTTATTATTTTATTAACCATGTTTTCATGATTACTGAAAAAATTTCTTGCCAGTAAATATGTGGCATATGTCATTTGATGATGCGTTTTTGTTGTCAGATGACACCACAGAAGGAGAGATTATGATCAAATCTTCTAACTGGGCGTTTAATTGTAAACTAACATAGTTGTATTACAGTCATGTTTGAAAGTTTGGATGTTTCACATTGGCTCAACCCACCCTTATGCATTATAGGGTAATTGGTAGGGCACAAAACTTATTATCAGTTAAGTTCAATTTGAAACTGTATCCTTAGACAAGCTTCTACTCAGGTTCCTTTAAATGCGATAACCTATGTCTACAGACAATGATATTTTGATTTGATTGAGTCAACTATCTCTTTTGACTAAGTTGATCAGTGTCAATGAGAACTCGAGATGATGAAACTACGAGATCTTAAATAGGTTCATCAACCAGACCCATTTTTTCTCAATGCAAATTGTGATAAATTTTTCTCGATCTAAATTCAAACTGCTGATACTATAAGTTAAATGTTTAGTGTCTAATGATCAGTCTTAATTGAACATTTTCTCTTATAATTGGTGGGTCATGATATGGGCTTATGTTTTCGGAAAATCTGGAAAAAGATTCTTATGTGCTTGTGAAGTGAGGATAAAATCTCCAGTATTTTTTATCTTAAACTCCAGTTTTCCTTCTAAAAATTTGACTTTGAACCATGAATTTTCGTGAGTGTTGGACGTGAATTTTTGGAGCCCATAGTTCAAGTGTGATTCAATTTCTCACTTTTTGTTTTTCCCATGTAGAAACTTTTGTTTTTTCCATGTAGAATAAACTAGGAATGGAGGCTTATTCTATTCCTGGCTAGATCAAAGTAGTTAGGTAAGCTAGAATTGGAGAAAGGTAGTCGTGGTTGTTCGGTCTTGTTTTAACATTCAGGTCCTCATGTATTTTGATTATTTTTCTTTCCCCATCTTCAACTGAAGCTATTCTAACTGTGATACTATACATGGTAAGAAAGATTCTCACTCTCTAGACTCTCCATTTGGTTGCTGCATTGCATGCTTAATGCATGATTAAATCATTTTTCGCCAAACCAATCGGATGATGTGATTAAAAAATCAGCTAAAATCAAATTGCAAGGAAAGGTTGCTCCATCCATCCATCATAAATGAGGACTGAATGAAGGGAAATTTCTATATCTATGTAGCTGTATCTTAGCTCGGAAGGAGTGGGCTTGATTCTGATAATGCCAGCAGTGGGCTATGTCTTGAAATTTTGTTTATTTATTTGTGATTTTACATAACAGTTATGCAGTTTTAGGCTTCTATTAAGTTGATTTTGATTGCCCCATTTTTCTAATATTTTTCTTAACTAAAAATGAGCATGTTATTTCAGGTTTATTATGAGTTGCAATCAGTAAAAACTAATTAAGCCCCTAAATAGTGAGAGCACGTACCTTTCTATCTAAGACACCGGTGATGCCTTTTGTTTGACACCAAGCTCCTTTACATTGGCCTGATCTGGCTATCTATCGTCTGTTTGGGACGACATAACTTTTAGAAATTATTGATTGTACAGCTGTGGTGGGGAAATCAACGTTTTAGAAAGTTGCAGTGTAAATTATGAATATTTATTTTTTCCAAAATGTCAAACATCAGCTGTCTTATAAAAACCACATTGTAAAAGATTTTGTTGTAAAAAACAACCAATTTTTACACAAATTTTTTTGTTAGTAAGCAAGAAATCAGTTCCCCAAATATAACCATAATAGCAGACCGAAACACAAAGCGGACACAAAGTTATAAATTGTGAACATATAAGCCCGTAAAGGCAATAGAAACTTTATTTGGCTCATCCAATTTCTAATAAAACTTGATTGTACTCCTCAATTTTATCTCTTTTATATTCCATAACATCCAGCTAAAATCAATTGGCCCTTCCAGTTCTCAGATTGCTAGGATGGAGGATGAGGAGCAGCTCCGTCTCATCGAGGAAGAAGAAAGGCGAGAGAGAACGCGAAAGAAGCTCAAGTCAACTAAAAGATGATGCAGGCACTGCTGCCCTTTTTCCCTGCTTGTTTGTTTACGAAAGGCTGAAAGTGGTGTTGCAATCAGCTGCCATTTATCAATTCCATGAATAACTTTTCTTCCTAAAATTGGAGGTTTGATGGCCACATTGCTTCTGAATCAACAAATAATGCTGTTGTTGTAGGAGAGGTTTGTGTGCATCTCAGTAGTTGGAGCTTTAGCAGTGTATATTTTCTAAACTTATTTGGGGATGAGAAGGAAATTCGTAGAGTTCGATTATTTGAGAAACTCTTTTTTTCTCTTTGTCTTACATTTATTTGAACTAAAAAATTCAGCTTCTTTTAGTGTTCTTGGTTGGTAGTTAGTGATGGCTTAATGTTTTTGGATCGATCTGTGTAGATATTATGTTTGGAAGATTTACATTCATACCACTTATTTGCTATGTATTTACATATAGAACACCTAAACTTTCATTTTCACGTATGGACCACGTTATCTATACATGAGAATGTGTATTTCACTTTGGTGAAGTTGAAGTAGGCGTAATTTTGATGTGATATGAAAAAATTTGATGGCATAAATGTAAAAAAGCAAATTTACACTTTATATATGTAAATACATAGGAATTGTGCGCTATGTAAATGCCCCATTGTAATTTTTAATTTATGTTCTTTGAGGGCATATGCATGAATACCATATAATTCTCATGTATTTACATGTCCAACAATTTAAGTTTCATATTTACATCTTTAACTTTCAAATGTTTAATATTATATTAAGAGTATTACTATTATTTTAGAATGTATAGGTGCATGACACTAAAGTGTTATAAACATAAATATGTATTTGATTGGAATATAAGTAGGGTTGTAATTGAGTTGAGCCGATCTGCGTATGTAACGGGTCAAATTATAAATTGTTAAGGTTTAGTTTAAGCTTAAGTTGAGTTTTCACGTCTGTTCATGTTGATTTGCTTACATTTTTTAATGTTCATATTAGATTTGTATTTGATTTATTTATATTAATTGAACAACATAAAAAGCAAATGAATCAATGAATTTATATATATATAATTAAAAATCTTAATTTGAACATAATTTTTCATGTAAAACTTGTAAATGAATTCAAAGTTTAAATATGCATTTAATTTTTTTATGTGAAATTATTAATTAATGATTTTATAAATCTAGATAAACAAGCAATTAAATAAATTTTTTAATTAGCATCTAAATAGTTTATAATAATTAAATAAAGTAGTATTTAGGTTGTTAGTAAACTTTCTTGCAATCAAATAACATAAACTAGCACTAACAAACTAAGTCATTGAAATAAAATAAATTTTTTTGTTAATTATTTTTTATTTAAATAATATATTACATAAGTATAGATCATTTAATAAGTTTCTTATTGGACAAAGAAAGAAATCATTTGTGAACATTGAAAAACGAGTTAGATTGATCAAATTTGATTCATTTAACCATCGAGTTAGGAAAATATTCAAATTTATTTATGTATGAATTTAAAAAAGCGTAATCGAGTATTAAACGAGCCAAATTCGAGGTGTTTATCGAATGCATTGGTTCATTTTCAGCCTTAGATAAATGGTGGCCAATGGTGATGGGTTATAGTGGTAACAATGGTGTGGATCCAAGCTTTCATTGGGTCCAACTTCAACCTCTCTTTGATTGTGACTCATTGCTTTGCTAATGTAGTGTTAACATAGTGCCATGTAAATAAATTATAAAATTTAGATGTTTAATGTAAGGAAGATTTTCATACATACCACTTGTTGATATGTATTACATATCAAACGCCTAAACTTTAATTTTTATTAAAATACCATCTTATTTATGCTAAGAACTTGTATTTCAATTTTTAAAAGTTAAAATAGTGATAATTTTGATGTGATATGAATGATTAGGATTGTATAAATAAAAGAAGTTTTGGTGTTAAATAACAAAATTTTGGAAGACTTACATGCATACCCACTGTATATATATCTAACCCAAACTTTAGTTTTTATTTATGAGCCATCTAATTTATGCTGGAAATGGTGTATTTCATAGTTTAAAAGTTAATATAATATATATCTAGAATAAGTAAGCGCAAATATGAAGAATATCCAATGGTTTTTAGGACAGAAAAGTACAATTGAGGAGAGCACACCAGCAGAAGACGAGCAAGCCCACTTATCTGACTAGATGTAGCAGTTCGAACCAAATCCAATTTCAAAGCCGATCAAATCCAGCCATTTGAGCTCGAGCTTACAAGGCTAAAGACGACCAAATGGTCTGAGCCCAAACTAATCAGATCAATACGAGACGAATAAGGATGCAGGCCAACCACCAAAAAGAGGCCTACCGAAGCCGACAATTCACCCTTCAGTATACCACGCTCAAGAAAACACCCCGTCCCTCAATACCTTCAACTATCACACAAATGCCCAAAGACTCCTCATCAGGGATCAAGAGAAAACCATGTCATAAGAAGTCTGAATCATCCCTCCGATCTCCTTTTTGGGGAGTGAGTTGCCTATCGGGTTATGGTGATTCACTCTTCACTTGATAGCTCAAAATCACTTAGCCAATAGGAACTCCTCACTAAGGATTGATGATCGATAACCAAATTGGATCAACCGATCAATAAAAGCCCAATCAATCGAGTCTGTCATGCCAACTAAAAGATTGTAGGCCGACCGAAAATTTCGAATCAATGTAGCTGATGACAATATCTTACCGAACTGAAACCTACCGAGCTTAGCCTATCGAGTTATAAGGTAGCTGAGCTATAGTCTCTTACATACAAAATACCTAAAATAGTCTATATCGACCCTTTTAAAGTAGAAACAAATGTGTAACTTCACATATCATATCATCTCCTCTATAAATAAAAGACTATTTTGCACTATTCTCTCCATCTCTTTCTCTTTTCTTACATTTTATCTTCTTGAGGTATGCTTCAGATATAGATTTGAGTACAACGTATAATAATAATTTTAATGTGATATAAAGGATTTGAATGGTACAAGTATAGATATTTTACATGTAAATTTATAGGAGTTGAATGATATATATTTAAGATGTAAATGTCCCTAAAATTTTTTTGTACTATATGTGTAACTATGGAATCCACGTGCCAACCGCCGTGGATCCACAGATTTCGCCCCGCAAATCAGAAAAATTATTCCATACGGATCGGCGTCCGCACGCAAGCTGCGTGCGGACGCCGATCCGGACCGTAAATCACCTGATTTACGGTCCTGATGTATTTCGGTGGGCCCCACCTAAAATTTTTTATTTTTTTTTTAAAAAATGAAAATAATCCTGACCGTAGATCACCGTGATCTACGGTCAAGATCGAACACCGCATGCAGAGTTGGATGCGGTATCCGCACGCAATAATCCCTCCGCAAATCACCAGAAAAGCGCCTGCAGAGTATCCAATGATCGAAACATATAGACAGCCAGCGAGCGAGCGAGCGCGAGTGGAGCTCGGGCTGAACTCATTCACGATCACAAACCTTGCCGGAGCCTCGCGGCGGGCGAAAGATGCCGCTGACGAGCGTTCAGGTGTCGGAGGATGTGTGGCTGACTTGCCTGACGCATTCGCTGACCACGGAGACGGAGGAGATTATGGGCCTCCTCTTCGGAGACATTCAGGTAATCTTTTCCCCTCCTCCTTTCTCACCGTCTTAGTTTATGATCACTTTGTTAAAGTAGTTTAATTTTGGTTGGTTTCTTTGCTCTGGCCTCCTCTCCGAGACATTCGGGTTTTGTTTTGAGTTGCTGTACAGTATTTTCATTTTTTTTTGGGTGATTGTGATTGAAAGGGTTTTGGGTTTAGGGTTCGGAGGCGATCTTGTTTCTCTCTGTAGGAAAAGCATTGTGGATGTTTCACGATAACTAGTTTCTTGTTGGATACGAGGAAGTATGACCGTTTTATTGATCGATATAAAGCCTTTCTACTATTTTTTTTTTTTTTTGAAATTTTTTTTGTGGGGTGTGGGGAGATTTACACATTCACAGAGTTCTTTTGTATTTACACATGTAACACCGAAATTCATAAGATTTTTTTTGTATAAATCTCAAATCTTTAGTATCACATAAAAGATATCAACAATATTAACTATTTTTTAAACAACGAATACACCTTTTCATTCATATGTGTTGATGTGATTATGTCACTAAAGTTATATTTTTGTAAATATTAAAGTGTATGTGCTAGATATGTAAATACATAAGCATTTTGCGGTGTGGTATGTTTTGAAGTTGGTTTTTCTAGTATTAGAACTCTTTTTTGTTTGGTTGCTTTTATTGCTCAAGTGTCTTAACTGTTGAACTCATTTGTGGCAAATTTGCAACAGTTTGAGTTTCAATAATTGAGAATTGTAGTTCTCATCGTATTATATTTTTTTTGAACTTGTGCTTATGTTCTCTGTACTATAGCTGTTCTTTGCTTCCTTTTTTAATTTAATTTTTTGCATAAATTCATGTCTGCACCACATACGAACTTAAATTTTCAGTTGTATTGCATATTTCATTTTTAATTTTCCTATCTTTTTGTATTATTCCCTACTTAGTGGGATAAAGGCTTGTTGTTGTTTTTGTATATCTTTTTGTATTATTGTTACTGTAAAAGCAGCAAATTCAGCAAGCAGAAGTCTCACTGTGTGCCTAATGTATTATTAACAGGACTACGAGCTCTGTAACTGATATTTGAGTTCATTATATGTTGCAGAAGTAATTTTTGGGCCAGGATTGAACACCAGAGCTGAAATATTTCTTAAGCATTATATTTATTTGAACTTCATATGAATGTGGCTATGCCTGACCTCAAACTCCTACAATGCGTTTTGAAGTTGAAAGAGAGCTATGCTAACTTTCATGATGTTCTGAACTAACTATAAATGAGATGAGATACTGCTAGAAGTAATTACATTAGATTTGACAATATATGGACTAAAGTAGGTATTTTTTTTCTGGTTTTGTTGCTATATTAAGTTTTTTATGCTCCTTGTTTTGCGCCAAGTTTTTTGTATTCATTGTGCTTCTATTCATTCCTATGTTCTTCTGAATCATATGATATTTTATGATATAGATGTAAGAAATTGACATGCAGTAGAAGGGCAATTTGGTTATATATTCTCTGAAGTTACAGGAAAGTGTAGATTGAAGTTCATTTGCAGTGCAAGATAATTTTTTGTGGCACACCATGGGATGTGGGAGGGGAATGAATTTGTAATGGTGTGAAATACAAAACTTGTAGATTTTGTACGTTCTTTCAATTTTCACTAAAGAGTTTAGCACTATGGTAAATTTAAAATCACAAATGAATACAATTGTGAAAGTTGTGCTAGAAAATATGATGCTTAGAGTGTGATTGAGGAATTTTTGAGATCATTAGTAATGTTAGTTCATTTAATCATGCTAACAAAAAATGTTGATAAGAGATGTCTCATAGAGTTTTCTATTGGAGACAAGTTCCATGAGCAAGTGTGGTGTGATGTGGTAGCTATAGATGCATGTCACATTTTATTAGCATGATCATTGCATATATCATGATGGCTTCAAAATCACTTGCTTTCACCAAAGATAAAAAACGTATTGTACTCTGGTTTCAGAAAGAGTCCAAGATAATGGACATTCATATAGAGTTTGCAGATGTGTTGTCATGAACTTTTTTTTTGCAGGCTTTGATAAAAGCACCAACAGGATTGATATTAGTTGTCCAAAATGGTCATGAGTTCGAGGAGCTGATACCAAACACAAGGAAACCTAGTTAAGAGAATTTAGGATTTTCGATATATATGCTATCTTATAAATTGTCACTGCTAAGAGAGGTCCAATATGGCATCACTTCATATAGAGATTAGAAATTTTTTAGTAATTTATGAAAGATTTTATGGAATAAGTTGGATATTAAGTTTCAATTTGGTTCAGCGGCATGCCCATACTCAGATGCCAGATAGGTGTGATGAATCAGAGTTTTAAAAATCTCGTTAGGTGTTTTGTGGGAAAGTATATTAGATAGGGGGATCCGGGTGTTTACAAGAAGCATCATCTTCTTGCTAGGGAGAATGATGTGGAGCAACCCGCGTAATTGCGTTCCTTGACCTCGCAATTGCGGAATCTCGCAAGTGGATTCGATCTCACGAACACAAGATTCTGCTGTCATAGAACCATCAATACTGATGAAACATACAATTTTACCATCCTGCTATCAAATTCATAAATTTTGCCTTTTCTAGCTTATTTCCCATCACTTTTCTTCTAATTATTCTAGAATTAGACTATTTATATGTTTGATTTTTCTATTTTTGGGATTTTTGGCTGTTGTTATTGTGTTTGGAGATTCTGTTCTCTTTTTAATGCTCTCTGAAGTGTTGTATCATATTCTTTTTGCAAGTGACGTGTCTGCATCTTGCTCCGGAATAGGTCGTGGATCCTTCTTGTCGCTCCTATTTCACTATTTGGCTGTTCGACCACTGTCATTAGTCTATACTGCTGTTGAATTGCTACGACCTGCTATGTAATAGCAAATTTCAACCCATCCTTTCTTCCAAATACCATCGACCTTGCATATTCTCTTTCCCTCGCTAATTTGCAATCACCTCCCCACTATATTCACTTCTTAAACACCTTATAGGAGTCCTAGAACGGTGTTACTGTGAACCATATTTCTCATAATTGACTTTTGGATGACCACCTATTGCAATCACTTTTAGTCATTGATCAAACCAAAATTTCTTGTATATATCCAATCTTGACTTAGGCATTTTATGAGTGCTTTCTCTGTTTACATGTGAGCATGAGGTGATAGATGGTTGGTTTTGTGGCTAGAATTTAAGGATGTTATTTGATATTGGATTTTAATGGATTTTAACTTAAATTTTGATAATAAATCTTTGAATTTAATTAAACAAAATCATAACTAGAGATTCTTTAGATTTATAGGAATTTAGAGGAAATTAGATTCCATATCTTACACAAGTAGCCACTTTAGCCCTTCTCTTTTTTCTTGCTAGAGAAAGTGATGAGGCTTTTTGTATTTCATATTTGAATGATTATTCTCTTAAGATGAAATCACCTCCTTGTCCTTACATTTGGAGAAATTCATGTCTTATGTGCTCTTATTTGTTAGAGCATTGAGCATTTTGGAGCCTTAGTAAAGCTTCTCATTTTAGTCATCTCATTTGCTAGAAGATAAATTGTTAGCAGATATGAGGAGGATCCCAAAGATAATTTTTCCCTTTTTCATGGAAAATCCCTCATCATCTTCTATTTCTTTCGGCTTTTTCCTTATAAAGGAGCTCAAGAGTAATTCCAAGGTATATGTAGATTAATATTTGTCCTCAGATACGGCAGCGACATACAAATCCCTCTCCTTTAGCAAAATCTTAATAATTTTTGTTTTAAAAAAACTCTTAATAAATTTTGTTACTAACTCTTGGATAGTGTATACATTCCAAAGAGCATCAAGATTATTAACAATTTTATTAAATCTATTAAGGACATGAAATATTTTCTTAGAATTTCTTCTTTATAATTATGGTCATGAACAAGCATGTTGACGTGGGACTCTTTAGTCTCATTGTTACCCTACTGTCCATCATTAAATCACGAAAGAATTAAGTTACAAAATTTAGTTTAGAAACTATTATTTTGTTTAGCCAATGATTTTATGCCTGGTTCATTATGCAACATATATAACCCGATGACTTTTATGTGAATTATTGTCATATATGCATCGAGTTCAAACATCCAGATAGAGACTTTCAGACATATGTCAACGGCCTATGAGTGTATATATGCCTAACTGATGAATATATTTTTTAGTAATATTTATGTATGTCTAATTTTCTCCAAATGAACTAAAGTATAGATTGAAAAAAAAAAAATATATATAAGCATTCATTAAAAAAATTATGAATATTGATCTATATGACATTAATTTTATTCAACATGATGGAGTGATGAGTTTTGAGAAGAGCATGCTAACCATACAAATTACTTTTCAAAATAGATAACAATCTAGTTGGGAAATTATCTATAAATTTATATTTTTTAAAGATAAAAGTAATTCCAAACTAAATGAAACTTTGAACGTATGTATAATATGACATAATAAACATATTCAACAAGTTCATGAGCCATAACTGCTAAATAAGTCTAAATAGAGAAAATGAGATCGATTTGATAACCAATGGAAAAATGATCAATATAAAATCTTGAGACAATTTAGAGCTCCCAAGCCAACTTCTCATTTTAACCATTCTTAATGAAACACCTAGACAAGATAAGGTTAGTCTTTTGAATTGCAAACCTGATACATAGGCAAACAACTAGATGGAAACTTGGAAGACTTGTTATTATCAAATAAGTAATAGGCCATTAGGGTTTGTGGAGCTTATAGAAATGATAGATATTTTCTTTAGTAGAATCTTGTTCTTTGTTGGCTCATACATGAAAACAATAACACCATATGAATGAGAAAAAGGCTTGTGAGAAATTGTTTGGTTTAGTCTAACAATTATTTGGACTTTAACTATACTTTTAGTTGTTTGTGAAATGATATATAAGCGTTCTGATTTGCTTACAATTCTTTTGAATGAAAGAAACAATTTAAAAGTTTTTTAAATTTAAATGAGGAATTGATTGCAACTATCACTTTTATATTCTTCTTGATTGGTGAACTTTGATTATGTTGAAAATTCGATGTTTTATTTTATATTTTCTCAACTATATTGTTTCGTTTTGTGAGTGTATGTTCATTTTTTAATGTGTACTGTTTAAAGTTTAAAAAAAATTGTGCAGGACTTGAACAATGGTAACAAAACTGCGCTGATATGGGGTGCATCACCTCAGATGAGATCTGATCGTCGAAAAGATCGAGTGGAGACAAATCCAGAGCAGTTGGCAGCAGCAACAGCGCAGGCTGAAATATCCTTGCATTTAATATTTTTAGTTATTAAATGGTTAATTACATTTTGATCTTAAATGAATTGTTTTTAAATGTTTACATTTTTTTTCGGAAAACATTTCATTGTCTTTCCCCTTTGATTCTAACTAAGCTTCAAGGCTGCTTTGTAGTGACAAACTCAATTAACCCTCTCTCTCCCTCTTCTCTCTCTCTCTCTCTCTCTCTTTCACACACAAACACACACACAGACACACACACAAGCCCAAACCACACCCAACTTATGACATGAAAATCCCTTTTTTATTGTGAATGAGCTGGGCATCAAACTCTCTATTTCCCCCAACTTTTGCTCAAGTTCTTTGATTAGTTGAGGTGAGGTCGCGCGGCTTATCCGTGATTGCTCACAGTCTTTTTCTTTAGCACAGCCAGCCCCTCCATGTTGCTAGTTCCCTCATACCTTTTGAGTTGGCTTGTGATTGGTTTGAAAGGAATGCCTGGATCCTTTTCCATACCCCCCATCACTTGCATCCCCCTTCTCACTTCCCTCTCTAAAGCACATCGTTAGATTTCTACATTTAATTAGTTTTCGATGGCAAGAACTTCTCAGATAAGATTAAAACTAAATTGTTGATGATGCTAATTTAACTTGGCTCTTGTATCAATTATCCAAACTTAAAGAGGAAATTGAAATAATGGGAACACCTATTCCTAGTAGGATCAATTCTAGAAATATGTTTGATACAACAGTAACAAAGCCTTAATCCCACTACGTATGGTCGGCTATATGAAATATTTTTCTCCTTTGCGTCCTATTTAGTGTCATACTTTCATTTAGTTCTAATAAATTAAGATCATTTTTTATCTAATAAGCCCAAGTCTTCATAGATCTACCTCTGCCTTTCTTAATATAAGTCGAATCTAAAACATCTATTCTCCTAATCGGATTATCATATGGTCGACATTTAATGTGACCAAACCATCTATAAGACGACACGCTAATTTTGTCTGTCATTGGAGCTGCACCAACCCTATCACAAATATATTCATTTCTCATTTTGTTTCTAAGTGTAAAGCCACTCATCCACCTAATCATTCTCATCTCGGCAACACTTAACCTAGTATTATGCTTCTCTTTTAAAGGCCAACATTCAACGCCATGGAGTATTGTAGGTCTCACCGCCATCTTTTAAAATTTTCCTTTCAGTCTGAGAGATACTTTTCTATCACACAAAAGACCCGAAACATTCCTCCACTTCAACCAACCGACTTGAATTCTACTATTAGCATCCCCATTTATATCAACATCACTTTGAACAAAAGACCCGAGATATCTAAATCGTTCAGACATTTTAATAATCTGATCACCCAAAGTTACACTTTTGTCACTAGAGCTACTACTATTAAAATTACATTCCATGTATTCAATTTTAGTTCTACTCAAATGAAGGCCTTTAGACTCTAATGTAAACCTCCATAATTCAAGTTTTTTCTGGGCTCTTTCTCTCGTCTTATCCACGAGAAGGATATCATCAGCAAAAAACATACACCAAGGTGCATCCTCCTGTAAATGTCCAGTAAAATATGCTTGATGTAACTAAAAAAAAATTCAATGCAAACTTCAAAACAAAATAAACTGTCATGTTGATTTTAAAAATCACTGCTTTTTCACACTTAAAATATTTTTTTCATTTATGTTTAACTTGGGAAATTTCAACTCTAAGATTTTAGTATTTGATATTTGTCAAAGTAAAGCACATAACTATCATGCTTTCTAAAAGGTAATCCGAGTCTTCATAAATGGGTTTATCATGTTAATATATAAGATACCTCTGATATCCACCATGAATATTGGATCCAATCCCATCATCTTTTGTAGCTTTAGGAATAAGCTCAATTGACTTGTTTGGCAAGCTGTTAGATGTGACTTTGTAAGATGGGGAAATCTAATCAATTATGTTGAAGATGAATTGATACTAGTGCTCCTCAGTATATTTATTTTGTAAGAATATTCTCATGCAGATCATGTATGCGCTTTGCACTTGACTGTTCAAATTCTTTGGGTCTAGATTCAACCAGCGGTTCACCAAGATCTATTTGCTTACTAAGCTTATATCATGTGATAATTTCAAATGGAATTGTGCCTATAGACATGTTCACAGATGAATTATGTCTAAATTAGCTATAAGATGTATTGAATTCCAACCTGATGTGCTCGTTTATCATATAATGTAATGAATCACTCATATTTTTATTAACTATTTTTGTTTGATCATTAGTTTGTTGGTGATAAATAGTAAGTTTTAATTGGTTCTCATTTTTTTTCATAGAAGTTTTTTCAGAAGTAAATAATGAGTTCTATAGTTCTATCATATATACTAGTTTTCGTTATAATACATTTTGTTTAACCACTAATAAAATATGCCATTTTTAAAACGAGACCAATCTTTACGAAAATATAAATGTTTTTTTCTCAACATTCTTTGTAATCCTAAAACAAAGTTTACGCCAACATCCTCTCTAGTTTTGTATAGACTAGGTAAGGGTATATAAACTTGATACTTTGTTTTATTATTTTCTTGTTTGATAGCTTTTGCACCATAACACTATAACATGCAACATCTCATTTCCAGTTTGCCTAATAATACCCATCTTTTGTCATGAGTACAGCCTTCTATCAAATGAAATGTCCTGTAACACCATCATCATGAAATTCTAAGATGATAGTAAACTCTAAAAGATAATTTAGGAATGCAAAGATGAGTTCCCCTAAAATGGAGGACATTCTTAATAATGAAATCCTTATTAAGCTTTTGCGAAGAACTTGTTAAATCGAGATATTTCTTATTAAAGCCCTGTAGTTAACATAGTTCCCCTTAATGTGACTTATATCAATCACCTTAACTTGCATGGTAAGGGTGTAAACAACTCTACTTAAAACATTAGTGAGGTTATTGTTTGTCCCAAGACAATATTTTAGCATATATTTATATTGTCATAATTCAACATTTAACTTGCTTATGCTGTAATTTTTTAAGGATTTAAAGTATTTTAAATTTTGATGATCTATACAAATTGTCAAATTCCTTAGGCAAATAGTAATACCTCTAATTTCGAAATGATTGTTCAATGATATAAAATTTCTTTTCATAATTGGAATACTTATGTTTTACTTCAATTAACACACTACATTAAATAATTGAATTTCTATCTTAATTCAATACTTTAATTTCTATGACAAACTTATCCCATGAAATTTTGAAAAAATATTAAATCAGGCAATCTTAGTAATTAGTTAGGCTATTTTTTATTGTTATTGAAGGCAAGATTCTCGTTAGAGCACTCTATGAAATTTTTTATTGTGAAATGTATCACTAATCTTTCATACGAACAATCCTTCCATCTTATAAGTAATTCATCTCTTTCTATTAGGTTTACTTTATGGAAACCATTTCTTAGATCATTATTTGAGAAAATACATCCCAATGCACATCATCTCATCCTTGGAAGTTGTAATTGATATTTGATAGAAATTTTTGTCAATCACTTAGCGATCCATATATATTATCCCACTTTGATCATTTTTTGGTGCAAGTAGGGCTGTAATCGAGCCAAGTTGAGTTGAGTATGCCACTGGTTGAACTTGACTTGATAGAATCATAAGTTGTTCATGTTTAGTTTGAGCTTGAAGACGAGCTTCAAAAATATATTTATATTCGCCCTTTGTAAAATTTTTAATATTCATATTTGACTTATATTCGACTTGTTTATATTAATTTAAAAACTAAAAATTTAAATGAGTACTTGATTTTTTTATATAGATTTAAGCATT
>NEWO01000002.1:853685-876024 GCA_003013225.1 Phalaenopsis aphrodite
ACCATAGCGCTCTTGTGTGAGCTGCTGCTGTTAGGCCGCTTTCTTGCTTGTAGCTCCATGATCTTTGTTTGCTCACGTGGTACATTTGGTTTATTGGTGCTTGTGATCATGCTGTCTCTAGTCTTAACGCCTAGTTTAGTGACCTTTCTTCTTCAGGCTGGTTCTTTGTTAGTTATTTTTGTTCCACTTCCATATCATACGTCTAGCATTGTGTCTCCTTGTTTCCTTTGGCTCCATCTCATTCCTCTCTATTTTTTCTACGTATTCCGCTAAGGGCTGCTTCCTCTTTAGCTGCTAACACACCTGGGATTTTGACCTATACGCAATCTCGCACCGCCAAAAAGAAAAAATTATTTCACTGCAGCTGCAAGTGGGGATAGGGTTCCTACTATTTTGCATATCCCTTTTTAATGCTCGCGTATTTTCAACAAGGTTTTTCTTAGCTCATCATATGCGCCAATCATTTTTTCAAGGTAAATCATCGATCATATTTTCTATTAAGGAGATCTTTTAGTTGGCTTGTCCTTTCTCTTCTCTTTTTAGTTTTCTTGGCATCGTCCCTGCATGGGGATTATTCTCAGATTTGTGGCCAAGTTGAGATTAGTTGGGGTTCAGTTGAACTTACGGATTTTTGTTATGTTATTATCAAAGCATTCATATAAGCTTATTTTTTAAGACCAGCGTCAAGGAGATCATCATTAAGTGAATTGGTTCCCAATGTAGACGCTAAGGGGTCACCCTACCTGTTCTTCAAAACTTTTATAAATCTTTTTATGATTATGTTACTTGTTTTCTTTGTTCTACTTAACCCCTTGGAACAAATTGTCACAGACGATTGGAAGGACTACAAGGGTCATTGGGTGGTACCATTCACATCCACATATTACAGTTCTCCCATCTCATGTAGGTATGTGCAGATGGTAGACAGTAAAATTTATTTCGATGCAGCTTTGTTTCAATTTTAAAATTTTGAACTTCAGTTTCTGAAACAGCAAATATGAAAAAGAAAAAAAAGAAAGCAGAAAACATTTTGTTGGCTTTTTATGTGTTGTTTTGTAAACTTCATGTCCTGTTGTATCTCCCTTTTACAGTTGATGCCAATTTCACTCATAGCACATGCAACAAACACACATGCTCGTTACACTCACTCACATGCATGTACTTACACACTACACAACATATACTAACGTACATGCCTGAGCAGGCTAACACACTTCCACATGCACACATAAGTGTGTGCACGGACAACATATGTACAAACACTCACATGTAAAATTAACACTAGGTATCTGCCTTTCTGTTGATTTACCTTGAAGAGCAGTATTTTTCCTTATACTTGAAAGGCATGTATTCCATAAGATAGGACATTTTGAATTTACTACCACAATTTAAGTCGCCTTTGAAATCCAACTTCTCTTTGCACACCGATCTCTAAGTGAAGACGTAATTTTAAGCCTCAAACTGCCCGAATGCGGTTACTTGCATCGGGGTGCCGCGATTAGGCGCTGCGACGCCCTTTCTTTGTGTTGATGCTCTAATCTCTTAGTGTTGGGGTGCTGACTGCTCTGTTTCTGAACCAATATATTGACCTGTGTTGGGCGCTATGACACCCTCTCTTGGCACTAGAGCGTCAAGCGCTCGGTTTTCATGCTTTAGGGCACTGCATCCTTCTACAAAAAAACATTTTTGGGGACAACACCCCCCCGAACCCAATATAGAGGATCTCACCTCTTTACTCCCTAAGAAAACTCACCGTATTCTTATTGGCATTCATGAACACTGTTAAAAAAACATTGTAGAATTGCGGTGGATGTTTGTCTAAAGAAACAATTTTAAATTGGCTTTAACTAATAGAGGGATTTGTGCGCAATCAAATGGGCTCAATGACCCACCTCTTAGGGAAATGGATTTTAAGGGAATTTGCGGGTTTTGATCGTGACATATTTTAATGGCACCATTTTGGGATTAACAATTTTGTTAGAGGGCTTTAGTCATTTTCATTTTTTTGTTGCCATTTGATGACAAAATTGCTCGGTCAGAGGATATGTGCCATGTTCTTAGCTGCATATGATTTTTTAGAGTGATCATACAAGTATTTTTGATATGATATTGATTTTTTATGAGTTTATGTTATTTTATATGTTGTTTGATGTAGGTTACATGTGGTTATCGAAGAAGTCGTCACTCAATTGGTGGAGATTGAGGATCAAAGTGATTTGCAAGAATTTTTATTTAAGTATTTGTAGGAGGAGTTGACAAGATAGGTTGTTGGTGTAGTTGCCCTGAGTGGATGATTCAAAGGTGTTGAGGATTGGTTGTTTGTTGCTTAAAGTCATTGCCGGGGTTGGTAAGGTTTGGCAAGCATTGGTTGAAAGAAAATGTTGGAAGCAGTTGTTGTTGTTGGTGATTTGGGTGTTAAATGATGATGAAAAATTCCTTGTTTGTTTGGGTGCAAACTTGGGAGGCTTTTCTGATGAAGAGGTTGCTAGTGAGTTGCTGTAAAGGTTGCATGTTGAACTGTCGGGAGTGATGTTGACTGGGTTTGTAATCGAGCCACGCGAGTCGGTTATATCATATTCTGGATTTGGCTTGGTATAATTTTATGTTGTTCATGTTCGGCTTGAACTATATATTGATTAAGCTTGACTTGTTTAAAATTTTCAATGTTTAAACTTGATTTGTTTATAACAAGTGAATGAGTATTTAAACGAGCTAAAAATTCAAACGAATATCTAGACTTTAATAAAAAATTTTAATAATTTTTTTTTTAAATTTGATCACAATTGCTAATTTATTGCTTATAAATTCTAAACCCTACAATATCTAAAATTTTGTTTCTCCTCATTTTGTCCTAAATCTTACTTAGGGGCTATTTAGTAGATTGTTTTTTGTAGCATTTAAGCATTATTTAACTTAAATCTTACGAAACAACTAAAAATGAAAACATTTAAACCTACAGGAACTAAAATCCCGCTTCTCCTTTTTTTTTTGTCCAAAATTAATTAAGCAGCATTAAACAAGATTTTACTTAAATCCTGCCAATAAACAAAAATGACAAAATAAAGCCCTGAAGGATTTTAAATCCCGTTTCTCCTCCATCTTGCCTTAAATCTAAGTATTGTCTAAACAACAAAAATGACGACTTTAAACCATATAGGATCTTAAATCCCATTTCTTCTTGAAAATTGAAGGAGGATTTATAGGATTTAAAGAGGTTGAAGCGCGTGAAGTGGAATGCGAAGAAGCATGAGAAATTTGAGGGTTAATTGGGTAGAATTTAGGAGCATAATGAAAAGGGGAGATATACCAGAGACTAAAATTTCAGAGATCCTTGAATGGTGCTATCTCATTGTTGCCATCATTGCTTTCAATCTCTAACAGCTCAGGATTACGTTTGTTTCAGGCATAATTGGGAGTGTCGAAAGTGTGAGAGGCTAGAGAGAAAGTGAGGTTTGTGGGGATTTAAAATTAATTTTAAGGGAGCATTTCATACATATCACACAAGTCTCATGTATTTTCACATGTAATACCTAAACTTTAATAAAATAAATATTAATTAATAATTATATATAAATAAAATAAATATATAATTGATAATTAATCTAAAAATTTTATTGATTTAATAATATATTACTCTTAAATAATATAATTAAATAAATTATAGTTAAATTTTATTTAGATAATATATCATATATAATACGAGCTATCATCGAGTTTATTATCATGTATTATATATATTTTTTGAAATAATATATCGAGTATTATCGAACTTAATATCGAGTATTTAACAGGTTACTTGTTTAACAACAAATGAGTTTGTTTGTGAACATAAATGAATAAGCTCGATCATGTTTATGTTTAGTTCATCTAAGCTTCGAGTTTTTAAAAATTGTTCAAGCTTGTTTATTTTTTAATTTGAATGAACATGATTAAGTCTTAATCGAGCCGACTTCGAGTTGTTCATCGAGTGCGTTGGTTCATTTACGACCCTAATGTTGACGATGTTGGCTGGTGAAAGAGATGCTCGATCAAGTGTGTTGAGGGAAGGAGAGATACCTCGAGTAAGGTGGCGTGTGAGGAAAAGGAAAAAAAGGGGGCTTTTTGTTTGCCGAATAAACTAGGGATGACAGTTGGTGGTGCTGTTTGCGAGGGAGCATAGTTGTATGGGAAGGATTTGTAGCTATGTTGAGGAAGTCAGGTGAGCAAGTGGATGACAGTGTGATTATGGATGTGAAGGGGAGTGCTTGGAACCCAAGGATGTGTGAAGCAAAGGAAGAGAATTTAGCGTGAAGAAGATATGCGGGCTAGGGAGGAAGCCAAGAGTGAGTGAAGGATTTGCATAAATGGGATGTGGTGAGATTGAGAGAGAGTAGTTCGAGGGTTTGTTTTTTTTTTAGAATTTTTATTTTTTTTATTATCGTTTTTTCTAATCTGAGAGACGGACCAGATGGGGATGGTAACTAATCTGACACCGACGATGAGATTCGTGGGATGCAACTATACAAGGAAATATTAAAATGATTTTGATTTGACATTTTCTTTACAATTAATTTTTTAATTAATTAATTGTAATAATAATTAGAATAGTAACATAAAAATAAAATTTAGCATATCATATTGGTTTCTTTCTGAGTCAATTTAATGAGACTAGTAGCACCCAATATACTGTTGCATTATGTTTAATATCAAATGTATGTTGACATTATGTAAAGGAAGTTGGAACTTTGAAGAGTTTTAAATTATGTTTGAGTTTACCTACGTTCAATGATATTTTGATAATCTCTCTCCATTGCTTGTTATTTTTTGTATCAGTGTGAATGGTTTTGGAAGTAGCTTTAGATTTAGTTTACCAGACATAAAACGTGTTAGAGTTGTCCTTCTACAGATGTCCGTACTCAGGCGATGTATCAGATGCTGGATAGGGGCTTCATTGGGCTGATATTTTCTTGCTTCAGTGAGGATGCTCAGAAGGTTTCCATTTGACGTTGCTGTCTCAAAATAACATTCGGGATTTGGATTTCTATCTGTGATGTTTTTAAATTTTTTCAGGTTGGGAGAATTCAGGTTATTGCTTTTCAATCTGCTGATTTGAAACAGAGATATGAATCTCCTGCTAGAGATACAACTGTTGATATTGATACTTCTTCGAGCTGGAGTTCCTTTGACAATCCTAGGTCAGCTTCAGAATCTGCTGTTATTGAGTACATAGAACAGGACAGTGGTGACTCAAGAATGACAAAAGCAGCTAAGGTAACTTAATATTTTTGTTTATTGTTTTTCTTTTTTAACTTCTTGTTTTCTTTCTTCTACTTGCTGAGAATTGTGCATCATCTGTAAATTAACTGTACCTTTGACATTTGGAGGCATTATGTATCTGCTTCAATAGTTGAGAATTTCTTGATGTTTCAAGACATCTGTATGATGCTGTCAAATTAACATTTGATATAGCTAATTATTTTGTTCTCAGGGATTTTCTAGATGCCAACTTTTAAATGAGTCTTGGGAGTGTTTGTGAGCATGTAGATTTAAACAGTTTTTGAGGTGACACACGTTAAAAAATGTAGATCTAAACATAGTCTTTGAAGTGGCATGCATAAAAAAAATTATATTTTATTTGTTGTGTTAGAAGTTATAATAGGATAATTTATTCCTGTGAGAAGTTATGAGGAATAAATTTTTTTTTTAAGTTAGTAGTTATTTCTTTTCCTATTTTATATTTATTTTCTTAGATTATGAGTTATTTTCTTTCCTATTTTAGGTTTTCCTATTTTATGTTTTTTTCTTTATCTCCATTTAATTAATATGAATTGATTAATTGGAGATTTAAAAGTTATAACTTTTCTTTCATATTATTTTCTTTTATTTCTTTCATGTTCTAGGATTCATGTAAGGGTTCTTTATACCTCTTTTCATATCAATAAAAATATTATGCTTTATTCCTCATTATTCTGAATTTTACCATGGTATCAGAGTCTAATTTTGTACCCTAGCCAACGATCCTCCTTCTTGAACCGCCGAACTTCATCCTGCCATCCTTTGTGTGGGGAGGGAGGGACACTCGTCTTTGTATTTGAAACAACAATTCCTCTTCTTCTCTTGCTGCAGGGCCTCTAGTTTTTCCTAACAACCATCCCCTCTGGTTGTTTTTTCTCAGTTGCTGGCCTGTTCTGCATTCGACCAACCCTTCCTAATTTCCTGTAGCTTATTTTCTGCAGGAAATTTCTACCACCTGACCTAGATCTTCCATCAAACAATTTAATGTAATTTCTTCGCCGATGTCCTGGAAATTTCCACCCGATTTCCTAGTATTTCCCTGAAGGTTCTGTCGCTGCTTCTTACCGCAGTAAATTTCTAGGTTTCTGCCGCTGTTCCAAGGATTGTTTCAGTACACTGCTCCAGGAAACGACCGACTAATTTATGGTTTGTCGAGGCCCTTTCTTTTTTCAACAAGCATTAGAGGATTTTTTTGGAGATGCTTTGTTCGCAATGAAAACCAAGAACCGAAATGACTATTCTCATATCATCTCTTGTTCAAGAAAATCCGTGCTTTAAGGTTTTTCAAAAATTCGTAAAACCTTCACATCTTCTGCTAGCAACTGAGGTCACCATACATCCCATTTATGTTTCTGAAGGGATTATTTTTTCTACGGAATTGGATCAGCTTAGTTTGTTCCGAATAATCGAGTTGTGCACAAACAGAGACTTTGGATCTTGTTTCAGAGATCTCAATGCTGCAATATTGCTATGTCTAGTAGATGAGAACGATAAATCAATTCTGCAAATGATATCTACTGTTTCATTAGAGCTCCCAAGGAAGGAGAACGATATAATAATCTCTTAATACTTCCACTTCCAGAGAGGCTCTATTGATATTGTCACCTTTAAAATCCCACTTGCAGCCTGATCCTTCCTTAGAGGATCTCCTGTCACCAGCTGTTCCTCCTGCAATAGGAATCCTTCGATGGTGGCACTGATGTCTCAGACCAAGAGCTCGTTAGCTGTTGGAGTTGCGACTGCGCTTCTGCGAACAACGATAAACTGATGGACCTGACATACCTACTCGCTAAGGTACCTCGACATCCTTGAAAAAAGGAAGACACTTCCCGTGTGGTAGCAGAAAGATGAGTTCCTTCGAGTTCTCTGTGACAACCAAACCTTTATTCTTGTCGTGGAAACTGAGAGTGGCAAGACCACCCAAATTCAATTTTTTTTGGAAGAGAAATTCTTAGAGAAACGTCTGGTGGTCGCTTGCACACAACCTTGCAGAGGGCCTGCAATGTCTGTTTCTCTTAGATTTGCTGAGGAGATGGGCCTAGCAATTGAAGAAGAGAGAAGCAATGGCTAACCCCTCTTTTAGAGAGGTCCTTCTCGCTGGTTTTTTAAACATGTTTCCTGCAGCAGTAAAACTTTAATTTCTGCAGGTCCGTACCGCTGGAGGTGCAACTTTTCTTGTAGGTCCTTCCCGTTGTTTTTTGGGCGCATGTTCCCTGCAACAGTCCGACTTCCTACTTTCCAGCATTCCGGCTTCACTGATTTCCAACAGCATGGCTTCCTACTTTCTAGTAGTTCGGCTTTTCTGATTTTATCTAGGCCCTACTCTAGAATTTTTTTCTATATCTGGCCCTCCTTTGGAGCTATTTTTGCAGCAGGTCCATCAAAATTCTTCTTGCAGCAGACCCTTTTCCAAAGCGTTTTCCTCTATCAAGGCTTGCCTCTAGAGTTATTTCCTTTTTTTTTTAAATTCATATCTTACAGTTTTTTTTGTCGGTTGTCTACTTCCCTACAAACTCCCATACAACATTACCTGTAGGAGCCTTTTACCTACAAACACTACAAGAATGACAGTTAATGACAACAACAATCAACTAGAAGCCAATTTTTCCTGCAATAAGCTCTGCAAACTCCCTTGTAACATTATTTTATAAGAGTGTTCCACCTACTATAGACATTGTAGGAACTGCAGTCAAAGACAACAATAGTACGGGATGAAGACTTCAATTTCTTCCTCGCCCATTGTTTGATGTTTTAAAATTTAAGTGGAACATGGTTTTCAACCTTATTTTAATTTGAGGGTGGTGTTAGAGGTTATATTAGAAAATAATTTATTCTTATGAGAAATTATGAGAAATAAATTATTTCATTATATTAGGAGTTATTTCCTTTCCCATTTTATATTTATTTCCTTGGATTAGGAGTTATTTCCTTTCCTATTTTATATTTATTTCCTTGGATTATTATCTATTTCTTTTTTTATTTTAGGTTTTCCTTTTTTATGTTTTTTCCTTTATCTTCAAATAAGTAATACAAATTGATTTATTGGAGATTTAAGAGTTATATTTTTCCTTCATGTTTTTTTTTTTGTTTTCTTTCCTATTCTAGGATTCATGTAAGGGTTATTTATTCTCCTTTTCATATCAATAAAAATATTCTATTTTTTTCCTCGTTATTCTAGATTTCAACATGATGTTTCTTCAAACTTTATTTGTTTGGTTTTGGGGCTGAGGTTTGATATTTTGTACGATAAAGATATTTGTCAAAGAAATAAGGATGAGTTAAGACCTTTTGTGAACATTAACTCACATTCCTATCTTTCAGTTCCTGACCTCTGTTTGAGGTGATCTTATTACTCGTCTAAAATTTATATTGGTCTTACCCATTCTAATGACATTCTTATGAGATTAGATGGTCATGTTATTTTTTAGATATTTCTTTCATTTTATTCTATTGCTGTAAAATCCTTTTCAATTGATTTTATTTTTGTTATTTTCACCTTCCAGCTTCCAGCTTCTACCTTCCCATCATCCATTTTGTTCACAAATTCCTTCAAGATATGAGATGAGTTGATATAATTTTCTCATAGCCTTTGTGTTGTTATCTTGGGGTGGGCTTTGACTGGTCCTTACACCACATTTTTCTTGGAAAATGAAACAATAACTCAAGTTCTATGGAAGATAAACTAGGTATAGAGACAAGATTTCCATAGATTTCCCCTAGGAGGAAGATGTAACTTTCCTAGGGTGTATTTTGATTTGGGGGATCGAAATTTTATGTAGGCTCATGATTAATTATATCTTAAAAAATGATGCTTGTAATGTTCTTGATTAAGCATGTCACTTATGTTTGCATTCATTTTTCAGAGTTTAAGGCTAAAATCTAGTTGGTTCATCAAAGATGTGCCTGACACTGAATGATGAAGACCAAAATGATGAAGACCAAAAGGGCAAACAAACAAAGGGACCTCTACTTAGTAACCAAGTACTTGAAATAAGAGGAGGTATGGGTAGTCTCACTATCTCTTAAGTGAAGCTCATAAACAAATAAACCAAATAAACAAATAAAATGTACGAATGATTCATGGAAGTGGACTTCTAGAGAAAGAGAGAGCACCTTTAACAAGACGCGAAGCGATGTTGGTAAGAATCTCAGTGTATCTGTATCTGTTTCATTCATCCCCACCTAGTAGTGGAGTCCTCTCATGCATAAAGGTTGACTGAAGATTGCGTAGCATAGAAAGATTGCTTTTTTCAGGAGCCCGCCTATTATGATTTCACATCTCGCGCCGTGATCCAATTGAAAGTTGTTGTGGAGATAGAATTGCATATAACATTTTTCTTTTGATTGATTGAATGTGAATGAAGGCCGAGACTCTGGACAGAATATCGTGAAACTCAGATCCTACAACTTGCTGGGAAAGAGACGACCGGAGCGCAAAGAGTCAGAGCTGGCTGTGAAAGATTTGAAGCGAATGATTGCAATGAGTAGAGACCCGAAGCTCCCATCTTTCGCCTCCTCTTGCAGGCGTACAGTCGTGTGCAAGGCAAATGACTTGGAATTGTGGTATGCAGAGACCTAAAACTTCATTCAATTTCTTCCTCCCGCTCTGTCCTCGAGAAGGTAGTCGTCACTGGTGTTTGCGGGGAAGGTCGACGGGATCGTGGGACATAGGGAAAGTAACAAGATCGCAACACACAAGAAGTGCCTTTTTAACCGTTTTTTACGTCGTACAAGAGGGTGGCAACAACAATACAATGCGACAATAGCTTGCTAGGAAGGCGACGACGGACCTTCCATCTCCTATGAAGACCGACGAGTTAAGCTTGTTGGTAGTCTAGAGATTCGAGCTGATTTTTATGGTCCCGATCTAAACAAATCACTAGATCACGGCATACAAGTTTTGAAAACTATAGGGAGGCATGACAACCAAGCAAGTAGATGATTTGGAGAAGTTAGAGGAAGAGATAAGTCAAATCAGATTAGGAAAGGAAGAGAGGCTCGCCACCATGGAGGACATGTTTTTTTTCATTTAAATTCGAATTTAGGATGGATTTGAAAGCATAGGAGAATTGCGGGAGATGATGAAAAAGCTCATGGAGATGCAATCCAAGCCGTGCCGATCGCTTCAGTTGCAAACCCTAACAAAGGGTTGATTAGGGAATCCTTGACTAGGTCAAAAGGGAAGGAGATCGAGTAAGAAGACAATGAGGAAGACATCATCGACCAACAAGAGCGTCCGCCTAGGACTCTGAGAGGAGGGGGAGTGGAGACTTTTGATGGACGGGGATGGGCTGAAAATTGGAGGGATGCTGTAAAGGGCATGAAAGGGAACGATATAGGAAGGAGGAAGGAGGAAGGAGGAAATCGGGAGTTGGGTATGCCTATGTTCGGAGGAGGGATTTCCACCCTAGATACATGGTGGGAAATATCAGAGGAAGAGAATGTTGGAGTGGAGATATTAGAGTTAGGAAGTTGAAGTTGTCAATCTTTCAGGGGAAAGACATATATGAGTGGGTGTATCGAGTGGAGTGATACTTTGCAGTGAATGTGTTAGATGAGGATGAGAAACTCATGGTAACATGATTGTGTTTGGAGGGGATAGCCTTAGCTTGGTTTCAGCGGAGGGAGGCTAAATATCCGATTCGTTCGTTGGATGAATTTAAAGATTGTTTGTTGGATCATTTTTGAGCTATTCGGGAAGGAGACCTACACAAACAGTTCAATGCCTTGACTCAGAATGAGACGGTTATGGAATATGAGGAGAGATTTGAACTATTGTCGGGATGGCTGTGGAGGATTTCTGAAGCAGGCTTGGAGGGAAATTTCATGAAGGGCTTAAAGCTCATCATATGGGAAACACTCCGACTACTAAGACTACGAGGATTGAGGGAGATGATGAAGCTAGCCCAGATGATGGAAGACAATAAACAGATGAAGAAAGCTAACAAGAGCAACACAGATGGAGCATTGTACATAACTGCTGCAATCACGACGATGCCAAGAGTTCAAACAGTTGAAGTCCAGAGGGAGGTTGCACGAGACACGATTAATGGACCACGATAGGGACAACACTCAATCGTCTTACATAGATAGATATTTGGGAGAAGGGAGCCAAGTGGTTATTTTTTCAGTGTGATGAGAAGCTTACACCATGACACCATGGCAAGGATTGAAGATTAGAAGTTATCATAGTACAAGACGAGGAAGCATAAAATGAAGAAATAGAGACAAGCTATGGGGGAGGAGGAGGAATATTCTCATTTGTTTCTTCCTTGAGGACAATGTGTCTTTTTTTGGGGGTGGGGAGAGAGTATTGTTACAAGGGCGTATAGCCTAAGGACAATTTTGTTTATTATTATTATTGTTGTTCGGTATAAATAGATTTGTTATGTCTAGGGTTAGGTTTATGCATGAGATTTGAGTTGTGAGTCTTAGGTTTAGGTTTTGGGAGAGATTTCCTACCTCACAAATTGTAGAAATTTGCAGAGATTGCCTACCTCTCGAGTAGTAGGTGCTTATCTTTGTATTCTCATTGGGTTGTTTGAATTATTGAAATAAAAAAAAACCTGTTTTACCCTAAAATTTGTGGAGAATCGTGTCGATTTTTGCTTTGGATCGTATCAGAGATGCATGAGGGTAGAACTTATCGCATCATTAGAGGATGCTTCCCTAAAGATAGGGTTTTACACATTGGCAGAGCCAACAATTTTTTTTAGGTGAGGCAAATAAATTAAATTTATTATCATTATTATTGTTATTATTTTTATTTTTGGTTGGGCAAGAATGAAATGCTTATTGTTTGAACCTTCAATTAGAAAGGGCATATAAATGTTTATCTATTGTATATGAAATCTTCTTAAAAATATAAGGGGCATGCGCCCCTCCACCCTAAATTTTCCTTTAGTCTTCCAATCCTATAAGGATTGCTTGATATTAAGTCTTACAACTCTATAACAAAAAGTGAAAGATACCATAAGGTATGGTCATACAACTATGCAAAAGAGTGCTTCCTTGGGGAAGGGTCTTCCAATCCTAAAGAGGATTACCTTAAGATGAAACTTACAATTCTACAACTAGAGAGAGCTGTTGACATGAAGCGTTTTTTCTGTGCGAACTCCCGACGTAGCTCTACTTGCGGGCCAAGTTATTTATAAGTTATTTTCAGGTTATTTCTGAGTTATTTTCAATAATACCAAAATAACCCAGAAATAACCCGCGGTCTTTATTTTTGGGGTATTTTTGGGTTATTTCGGTATTATTAAAAATAATCCAGAAATAACTTAGAAATAACTTGGTTCGTACATAGAGCTACGTCAAGAGTCCGCACAGAAAAATTTTTTGTTGACATGAGCCCATATAATACTACAACTTTGAAAGAGGAAGAATGGGGTGGGACTTAAAATTCTTCAACTCAAAATAGAGTGATTCCATAAGAGCAACTTTTGACAGTCCAACTCGGTAAGAATACTTTCCTGAGGTGGGGTTTATAATATCACAAAAGATGTTACTTTACATCTATGTCTAATGCAAAGAAGGTTATGCAAGGTTTAAGTACCCTTGATGTTATGGAGTGGTCTCTTATTGGATTATAACCTAATCTTGATAGAACAGGAAGCTTCTGATGTTGAAATGTTTTAGTAAGCTGGATCTTATAACCTAATTAAAAGGGCTGAACAATGTAGGTCTTACAACTCTAAAAGAAGATGTACCTGCTGGGTGGGCTTACACCCTAAGTGAAGAGCTAGATTGACTTGCACCCTAAGTGAAAAGCTAGGGACTTTTATGCTTGATCTATGGGCAAGGCAACCTGACATGCAAACATTCAAATACTTGGATTTTGCTATTAAACTACACTTGCCTCCTTTTTGGTTAGATAATACATCTCTTGTTAATTTTAATTCATTCGTTGAAAGCTTTAGAAGTAAGAGTTAAGTATAATATGAAAAAAAGACTTAAGAGTTATATTGTAGTGTTAACTACCTTTAGGGAGGCAAGTGTACTTGAACCAATTAGAGTTTATTTTTAAGAATATTTTGTTTTTTTTACCATTTTTCTAAATTTTTTTTAGAATATAATGAGTTTTTACAAGTCTTAAAGATTTAATAACTTCAAAATTCGGTTGAATTCTTCTTTTATCATCTTCTGTGTTTAGCAAGTTCTTAATTGCTTATTTTTCATCAAATGACTTGGGTCAAAGCTGATGTTTTTCCTATTAATTGATTTTTAGAGTCAATAATTGCATGTCAATGCATTATATCCTATGTGGCTATATTTGGAGTGTAGAACTTGTGGGAGTTTATTTAAAATAGAGAACGAATGTAGAATTAAACTGAAAGGATAGATACTAGATGAATGGTAGGGATGCAATTGAACTAACAAGCTATTCATATTCAATCTCTCTGTCATCTCACTAATCTCCAATATACTTTAGTATGTATATTTTTTTAAATCAAGTGAAAGGGGATTCATTCCTTATTTGTAGCTAGAGGACCCTCGTTGAATTATGTGGGAGCTCTCCAAGTAGAGGGATGTGTTGGTAGCCCTCACCGCTATCTTTTTCAATGGGTATGGATGGTGGCTATCAGAATCAATCATCAACATGGAGAGTTGCTTCAATGAGCTGGAGAAAGCCAATTGAGCTTTCAAGAGGGATCCCTTGTCTAGATAACTGGATCGATTTAGTGTTGTACTGGCGAGTTCATATCTAGCCACATTGTAATTAAAGAGAGTTTGCAGAGGCTCAAAACCTAGGACATAAGCAACATAATTTTGAGGGTTTAAAATATATACAATGTTCTTAGATGCACACTCATAATTACGCTTTGAGGGCAAAGTGATGTGTTAGCTCTGCATATTGTTTGATTGTGAAGCACAAGCTCGTAGCAAAATGTACGTCTTATATTGTTTTGCTGTGTCCTATTATTATGCCATTATATTGGCTCCTGCTAAAAGTGAAATATTGTTTTAGTTTTCATAATTCAATTCAATATCTATTACAATAATTAAGCACAATTGTTTGGTTGTCACTAATTCTCATTGTCATTGATTCATTGCTCATTGGTTTTCTATTCTCTTCCACATGCGCTAATTGCTCTTAGTGGGTCTTCTCTTGACACTCACTTTCATATTAGTTCTTATACACTTTTCATTTTTTTTTTTTTTGTGCTGGTAGCTTCTCACACAATCTTCTTCTCAAAAATAGTTCTTGATGCCTCGTATTTCAAATTGTCTCTTGCTTCACATAGTCTCGTTTATTCAACATATAACAGGTTACTCAATCTCTTGAATATATTCTTGCTTTTAATTAATCTTATATCACTTCATTATTATGCTAAAAATAATTCCCGGATGCCTTTTATATTTGATTAATAAAAATAATTTGTATGCACATGATAGGTGTATTTGATATACAACTCATTAATGCTGTTAAAAGTATCACTTCATTTTGCGTTTTGCACTTTGAAGATGTGGAAAGTCAATGAGATGCTAATACCATTCAACTGTAATTCCTGACTTGGTTAATTCTAAGTTGTTATCAGACAGGGTTGTGATAAAAGTAACTTAATGTTGAATATAATTGTTTATTTTGAGAAAACAATTGTAAATTGATATGGTTGACTGGAGGGATTTAATTTACAGGAGGATGACTACTGCTGATAGGTATTATATTGTGTGTTGTGGTTGTAGTTATTGTACTGTTTACTTTTGAGTAGTGATATTGTTGTATATAGGTTTGAGATGTTTTACTTGCAGACTTTGCTATTATTTTTGGATGATTTAAATTTTCATTTAGTGTATTTTGTGATTTCTCAATTACTCTTTTATAAATTGAAAGTAATGAAAATCTATAAAAAATAAATGAAACATCAAATTGTGTTTACAACTTTGAAAATATTGGATATATGGTCATACCCGCTGTTCCTAGTAAGTTGTAGCCTTTGTGCTGATTAGGGACTTTCTAGTAGCTTCTTAGTTGGCTCTTGAGATATTTGATCTCCTTTGTTTGAATGGAGATCACGGATTGCTGTAGTTCTAGCTCTGATTATGTTTTCCTTGGGTTTTAAGGTGATGAATAGGGTTAGCTTAGGGATTTTTGGGATTTTCTCTCTTACTACTTTTAACTTTGGAAGGATGCAATTAATGACTTAAGCTGAGAGGGAGTGCTTTTAGTTCTCAGGTGGTTCCTAATTTAGTTCACGATGTTTTAAGCTCATCCTAGGTTATTAGGGAGCTATTAGGGAAGCCTTGGGGCAAGATGAAACATCTTATTAGTTGAAGAAAGTAGTCTATGGATCATAAAGCTTGGATAAGTTTGGATGAGCCTAGTCTGCTCGATTGGGCTTTGAGTTGAGAGCTTAAAAAGTTAATCTGTTATATATATATATATATATATATATATATATATATATATACATACAACAGATTAACTTTCTAAGCTATTAACTCAAAGGATGTACCTATAGATCAAGAAAATGACTTAATTCAAAGAATGTTCCTCAGTTTGATCAAATCATGTGTTTGGGCCAATCTTAGAGCTAATTATGGTAGTTGGGCTACATTCACTCGGTAAGGACAGTTTAGTCTCATTTGAGTGTGGTTCCACAGGTTCTAGGCTTGGTTAGAGTTGGGTGTCTAGGCTGGTCTAGGTAAAGCATAGGCTAGATTTAGAAAAATTTTGACATAAGGTTGACTTTGGTGGAACATTTGCCAGGGGTGACTATTTCACTAATCATTCTTAACATCAAGTCATCACATCTGACCTAAGTGCAAGAGATTTTCGACTGTATGGATCCCAAGTAGGCTAATCTACAGCTAAGCTTGGTTTCAAGGCTGGGTTCCCTATGGTTTGACCTTGGCCAAATTTTAGTACAAGGTTTGGCCTTGTATATCTTTAGTCTTGCAATTTAGGTCAAACTATTAGACTTATGTAAGAGGCGGTTTGACTGAAGATATGGTCTTTTTTGGGTGATACAAGGGTTTTTGATATAAATTTATGAAGATATTCACAATGGTTTGACTTTAGTTAAACCTTGGTTAGAAGTGGGATCCATGTGTTTCCTTTTCTTTCTCAAAGGTAAGGTCAATTGTGAGTTTGATGCGTCTTGCTTGACAAACTTGGGTGCCTAACGTGTTTTATTAGGATTAGAGTAGGAATTTGTTCCTCAATCAAAGGTTTAGTCAAGACATGTACAAATAGGCAACGTGGTCATTGTGTGGTTATCATGTTAGACGCAGCCCTCATTTTTGTGAGTCTAACCGCAGGCTTAGGCTAGGTTCTCAAGAAAGAACATAACATTACTGCTAGATTGGCTTACTGAGGACTTCACGTGAATTAAGATTGTATGGGTCTGAGCACATGCTGACAAATTCTTCTTGAAATTTGATGTGGTGTGCATGGATTTTGAGGGCAATAATGAGTCACTGTAGAGAAGAGAGTCAACCTAGGGCATCCCCATGGTTCATACGGGGACAAATGCTGGGTCTAGGGCGCCAGATAGAATCATGCTCTAGTCTAGTTTATGCAAAGGCAGTCCTTAGAGGTAATGAGCAAGTCTATGTGGTCAACCTTTAGTTCATTTTCTGTTTCTATTGTTCCTTTTTTTATTAGGAGAAATAAAGGGGCTGTTTTTTAATTAAAATTAATTTTTTTAAAAGATGCATGACTTTTGCTTTCCTAGCTGCATTTCTTTTGGTTCCTGAAGTACGTCATTGTTATTTGGAACTGAAGGCTTGCTAATTATGCTGTGGTCTTTGGTTTCTTGCTTCTCATTCTGCATGTTCTGGTTTTTCCTTCTAAAATATATTCTTATTTCTACTTTATTACCTGTAATCTGCAGAGTGCTTGTTAAATATTTTCGGAGAGAAGAAAGGAAATGATGAGATTTTAGCCATAGTCATGACATCCGTTGCTTCTGTTATCGTTTTATATTGTTAGCGTAGTTTTTCCTGGCCCTAGTTTAGCTGTTGTACTATTTGCTCGGTTTCTTCCCCTTTCAAGATGCTGGCATGCTTCTCATTGCTGGCATGCTTCTCATGCCTTGTTTTCTATTGTTATGGCTTCGTCGGACCCTGGTTTGTTGGTGCAATTTGTTGTTATGGTGTGTAACCCAGAACTTTATCATGATTCTCTGGTTCGTCTCTTTGTTTTCTAGTGAATGTTCTGCTAATCATATTGCTAAACTTTGACTAACTTTTGGGCTTGACATTAGCTTGTGTGAATTGCTCAACTCTCCATATGTATAGCTTGCTAATTCATGTTTGATTTAGCTAATGCACGTGCCATCCTGCTTAGGCTGTGAAATCTCCAGATATGGAGCAATTCTGCACTCATAACGACATCAAGTACTTAGAGAAGCAGAAAATGGCTGAAAACTCTACTGTACTCTTCAATGCAGAGAATCTGCATGACACTCCGACCAATACTGATTCTATTGATATGTCAGATAGTGTACAGGAAGCATTGCACCGTTCAAGCATGGACTTGAGGTAACAACAAAAAGGAAATTGTTGCTTATAAGGCTTATCTCCATTTACTCTTTTCTGTCATTACGTAAACTGTGTTTCCAATGAATAAGAAAGTAAAACTACGCAAGAGAAAAGCAGCATTCTTTTTTCCATTTAATCACCAAATGACATGAAAAATCTAATTTTTATGTGCCATTATTATTCTCAATACTTTACTGTCTCTGGTTGGAAGAGCAATTCTTTCTTATCACACTGAAGGTCTCATCATCAACTTGCAACTTGCAAGCTTTTTGTGGTGTGATATGATGATAACAATACAACAACAACTTCAAGAAACCTTTATCTCACTAAGTGGGGTTGGCTACATGAATCCTTTTTTCCATCGTGTCCTATTGAGTGTCATATATTCATTTAATTCTAATAAATTAAGATCATTTTTTATACAATATGCCCAAGTTATTTTAGGTCCACTTCTGCCTTTCTTCACATAATCTGAATCTAAAACATCTACTCTCCATTCAGATCATCAGATGGGCGGCGTATAATATAACCAAACCATCTAAGACGACTCTAATCTTGTCTGTCACTGGAGCTACACCAACCCTGTCACGAATATATTTATTTCACATTTTCTCTCTAAGTGTCAAGCCACTCATCCACCTAAGCATTCTCATCTCAGCATCACACAACTTTATTTTATGTTTATCTTTTAAAGGCCAACATTCTGTGCCATAGAGGATTGGAAGTCTCACCACCATCTTATACAATTTTCCTTTTAGCCAAGGGGTACTTTTTTATCACACAGTAGTCTTGATACATTCATCCTATTCAACCAACCATCTTGATTTCTTCTAATAACATCCCCATCTATATCACCATCACTTTGAACAAGAAACCCGAGATATCTAAAGCTCTCACACCTTTTAATGATTTGATCACCTATAGTTACAATTCTGCCACTAGAGCTACTAATACTAAAATTACAATCCATGTATTCAATTTTAGATCTACTCAAACGAAGGCATTTAGACTCTAATGTAGACCTCCATAATTCAAGTTTTTTCCAAACTCTTTCTCTAGTTTTATCTACAAGAATAATATCATCAGCAGAAAACATACACTAAGATACATCCTTTTGTAAATGTCCAGTAAGAGCATCCATAACTAAAACGAAAATAAATGGGCTTAAAGTCGATCCTTGATGTAATCCAACTGAAATATGAGATTACCTGGTCAGTCCTCCTTTTGTTTGAACACAAGTAACAACTCCAGTATACATATTTTTAATGACTTGAATATAAGTCTTTCAACACATTTCTTCTCTATAACTCTCCAAAGGACTTCTCTTGGAACCTTATCATAAGCTTTTTCTAAATAAATAAAAATCATATGTAGATCCTCCTTGCTCTCTCCATACTTCTCCATCAAACATTTTAGTAAATGTATAGCTTCTATTGTAGACTTGCCTGGCATGAATCCAAACTGATTATGAGAAATCTTTGTAATACGTCTTAACCTATGTTCAATTACCCTCTCTCATAATTTTAAAGTATGACATATCAACTTAATTCCTCTATAATTTACACACTTTTGTGCATCCCCTTTAATCTTAAAAATGGGGACCAAAATACTCTTCCATCACTCCTTGGGCATCTTTTTAATTTTAAAAGTAATATCAAAGAGTTTAGTAAAGCCAAGAAACTCCAAAATCTCACTTTAATTGAGATATAATCAGGTCATACTGTTTTTCCACCCTAGGTTTTCTTTAAAGCCTCTTTTACTTCTTTTTTACTAATGCAATGATAAAAATAAAACTTTTTATTATTATTAACTATATTAAGATCACTAAGTTGAATATCATTTTTCAGAAGCTTCATTGGAAAGTTTATTGAAATAGTCCAGCCATCTATGTTTAATTTCTTTTTCTAAGAAAATCAATTTTTTATTTTCATCTTTAATACACTTTACTTGAGTTAAATCTTTATTTTTTTCTCTTATTTGGCTAGTTTATACATATATTTTTCACCTTATTTAGTATCTAATATATTATGAAGATAACTAAAACCAAAATTGTGAGCATCACAAATTGTTCTCTTAGAATCTTTATGATTCACCTTATATTTTTTCTAGTTTTTTAAGCTTTTACATTTAAACTAATTTTTATAACCCAACTTCTTATATTTTAACTTTTTTTACACATTATTATTCCATCACAAACTATTTTTATTTATAGAAATATTTTCCCTTTTGATTCTCCAAGTACATCTTTTGCCACTTATTTAATAGTATTTGTTACTTTGTCCCACATCAAATTTTCTTCTTTATGAACATCCCAAATCTTAAAATATTGAAGTTTATTCATAAAATTAATCTTATTTGTACTTTTTAGGTGCCCCAATTTAATTTTATGACAATCATTTATCTTTATCTTACAACTCTTTATCTTAACTAATAATCGATGTTGAGTACGTGAATTTTCACTTGGAACGACCTTACAATCTTTACATTCGTGACGATATCTTATTCTCATAAGAAAATAATCAATTTGTGTTTTATTAGCTCCATTCTTATAAGTAAAAATATGTGTATCTTTTTTCTTAAATAAAGTATTAGCAATAATAAAATCATAAGCTAAAACAAAATCTAATATGCACTTCAAAACCGTAGCCACCATGAATTTTTCTAAAATTTTCAACCACTTTACCAACATGCCCATTTAAATCTCCTCAAATAAAAATTCTTTCTTCAAGTGGTATCATTTGTATTATTTCTTCTAAGTCATTCCTGACTTTTTCTTTAGAACTTGTATCTAATCCTATTTGAGAAGCATATGCACTTATAATATTAAAAATCTTAGTATCAACAATAATCTTAAGGGCTATAATTTTATCTCAAATTCTATTAATTTTTACAACATTATCTTTCAAACTCTTATCTATAATTACATCTACATCATTTATAGTACGATTCATACCTGAATGCCAAAGTTTAAAACCGAAGCTATCAATCTCTTTAATCTTTTCTCCAACCCATTTAGTTTCTTGATTACATAAAATATTTATCTTTTTATGAACCATAATGTCAACTGATTTCATTAATTTGCCTGCAAGAACACCTATATTTCAAGATCCTATTCTAATATTGGTTTCATGAACTAAATTTTTTACCCACATTCGTCTATAATGTGGGAACCCTTGCTTATTTTACACTACACCCAGGCATCGGTGTAGCGACCCTTAAATATTTTTTACTGTATTCAGACAATACAGTGTGGCTTCCAAAGGACACCGTAGCATTTGCACAAGGATCTAAATTATTCTTGTCATAATTTTTCGACAAATTTTAGACTCGCTGTCGATTACCTAACACAACCGTTCACTTTTCACATCTGGGACTTGGGACCCGACAAAACAGTGTTCGATATGATGTAACTATGACTCGGTTATTTTTTTGTACATAATCTATTTTTTAGTCCAAGAGCAATTTTGTCGGAAAATCAATCATTATTTTTACTTTTGGAGATGCACTTAAGATTCTCTTTAAGGATGCAAAATACTGGTTTTGTTACATTCACATCAAAATTTTTTTTTCTAGAATAAGCTTGCAGTATATTCTGGTTGTGATCAGTGATCTTCTTCTTTGAATTCAAACCCAACCCACAATGAAGGCATAAATTACCTGATAACTCCTTCCCTAAATTCTGCCAATTGAGCTTCCTTTTTTGTGTTTCTTCTCACTTATTTTTTATTTCCAAGAGAATACTTTTTTTTTTAAAAAAAAAATTAATCTTTTTTCTTCCATATTTTTATTCTTATTTGTTATTTATGGACTCTAGGTATGGTTTAAGCCTCTTATATGTATTAGTTGCTTGAATCCATCTAGGTCGGTGATGGGAATGAATTAAAGAGCTAGTAGACAACCCTTCTGGTTGATTAAATTTTTCCGAGAAAATTTACTAAACAAATAATCTAGCAAAGAAGAAAGAAGAATTTTTCTCTGCAATGCCATGTCTTAGCTCCACTGAATCTGCAGTTTTCTTTATTGATGGTTGGCTGTAAAATCAAATATTCTAATGAATAGAATTGCCATTTTTTCATGCTTGATTGAGTTGATTGCAGTTGATTCTTTCTGATCGTGTAAATTAATTAAATGCTCCCTCTACCTTCTTCATCTCACAATTGACATTTTCAAGTATAAATTTGCAAGCTTGCTTGTTTTCTCCAAGAGCATTTTTTTATATATAAGTGTAAATTTTGCTCTGATGAGGCATTCTTTATGCTTTAACAGTGGCGCAGAGTATATCAGGACTGAAGTTCCGTTAATTGTGCTGCCCACCAGAGCTCTACTGAAGCTTGAATCCCCTTTAACGTCATTCACCGAGATGCAACATATGTTATTTCAAGAAGAACAATCTGCTTATAAACAGGCCCTTCTACAAAATATGCGGTAGTGGTTATTTACACGATAACACTAGCCCTTATCACTTTTTTCGAACTTTCGTCCTAAGATTTGAATTTTTATGGAATCTATTCAGCGATGGGACAATACACCCGCTCGCTTATATACACCACACATCAACCTATCAGGCGTCATTGTGCAA
>NEWO01000002.1:902427-922365 GCA_003013225.1 Phalaenopsis aphrodite
GATGCCCTTAAGAATTTCAAATTTTGGTTTTCATGATTGTTCATTTGGAAGATTAAAGTGATATAGATAGCTTATGTAGGAACACTTATTATTGGAACTCAAAGGAGAAAAGGGTAGAAAGTTTCTAGATATTGAGAGACTCAGTGACACTTCTAATATCATATGGTTAGGTTTTTAATGATTTTTAAACTGAGAAATTTAATATTTGAGTTGATATTTTATTAAAAATTTAGGATTTATAACACATGATATCTTATCATGGGAGGAGGGCCTAAGAGGTAATGCCTTATGTCATAGAGAGATGAAAAATCTTAAAATCCTAAGACATAAAGGTAAGGCTTAATAAACAAGTAAAATCTCAAACATGATCTAACAAGAAAAAAGAAGCACACAAGAATTTAGAAGAAGATCCCATAAGGGACTGAGCAAGCCTGACACTACTGAAATTATAACCCTACTTGGATAGGTTCATCCGTTAAACCCACATAACATAATAAAAAAAAGCATGTCTAGTCTAATGTAATGTAAGAAAGCATAAGTTGTGTCTTTTATTAGCTTGATGGTGGTGGTCATTGGCAGTAGATGATTGTGGGATGAAACTGAGAGATTGGCAGGGGTCATTTGAAGGTAAGGAAGATAAGAGGAGCATATGAGTTCTCTAAATACTCTGTATGATTCTCTCTAACATTTCTTTTTGGTTATCCATTGGAATGGAGGGTCTTAGAGCTCATTTTTTGCACCAAGGGAGGGAGGCTACACCTAGCTAGCAGAGGCAGGGAGTAGGGAAGGTTTTGATGGTAAAGGAAGAACAAATGGGAGAGTGCCAAGTGGAAAAATTGGTTATATGGAGGAGTGGAGCATGCCATTTTATGTTATGACTAGGCTGAGTTGGGTTTGGGTCGGGTTTAAGCTAAGTTTCAGTGGGTTTGGTCTGGGTTGGCAGCAAACGGTGTCCTTGGGTTAGAGAAGATGTGTTTTAAGTTAAATTAGGATTGATAGCACTAGAGAACACATATATCTTAAGAATTGATTATTATAGAATAAGGTTGAAATCATTGTGATTCACATCTACCTTAAGCACTAACTAGGAAGGGCTATATGATAATTTTAAACTAAAATAATATTCATTTGAAAATTTTGATTTAACATGAATACATTAGAATAGATAATATGAAAGAATATTACATTTATCCTAAACAGTAAACAAGATGACTAGACCAGTTTAGAAAATACTGAAACCTACATTAAACCAGAAATCAACCCAAAGGACAAGGCAACCATGAAAGGATATTACACCAGAGTTGAAATATTTCATCATAAAACTTGATCAAGTTATTACCATCATTATGTGCTTCTTTGGCCTCCAATCGCTCGACCTTATCCAAAGATAGTGGGGTTAGGTAAGATAGTGGGGTTAGGGTCAAAGCCTACACATATTGATTTATCTTCTCATACATCATTTTGTATTCATTTTAATTTTTGTCATCCTTCACAAGGGATATTTTGAACATTGGTTTTCTGTTGTCAATCATCAGTGCATTTTCCTTTCCCCTCTTTTCTTCTAAGCTTGACTCCAAATCAATGCAATTCATCAGAGTTTGTCCTTTCAGGGGTTGTTAGGTTTGTTAAAAAGTAATACGGTGTAAAATGAAAGTAATATTGAATTAATGAATTATATTTGAAATACTTTGAATTTGACTGGTTCATTATAAAATAAATATAGGAATTCATATTTTTTAATTTGGTTTGAAGTAGATTAAAGACAATGTATTTCAAAATATATAAGATATTATTGGTAGGTGACGAGCGACATTCCGCAGTGGTGACAACAACTGACAATGATAACCAACGACAGAAGTGTATGACGAGCGACAATGGTGTAAAACGGGTGGAGGCAGTGATGGAAAGCAGCGATAGACAAGTTGCGGTGGTGGATGACAGTAGGTAGTCATGGCAGAGGAGAAGGCGGCGACAACTGCTGACGTCGAGCTACGATGATGGATGAAGGGTTGCTATGGTCGATGACTGTGAATGTGATAGCCAACGACTGATAGTTAGCATTGGATAAAGAATTACATTAGACAGTAGGCGTTGGGAGGCGACAACGAGCAGCGGACGACAGGTGGGGGCAGTGTGCGGTGTTCGGCAACGGGCGACGGGTGGCAGTCTGCTATGGGGATAGGTGGCGGCTTGCCGATAATATTTTACATCAATAAATGGTGTAAATATCAAATTTGTTCAAATCAACCAAATTTTAAATTCATCGAATATTAACTAAGGTGTAAACTTCAAATTTATTCATACTTTACATTGTACATGTATTTTTTCATATCAAACACATGATTTTCTAAAATCCTTCCAAAAGATTTACAGTACACTACAAATTCTCCTACTAATTATTTCCATCTCAATCTCTTTCAAGAAAATGTCACAAAAAATCATTTTTATTTCTTTCTCCCAAATAACGGATGATCTATCATCCCTTATGATGCCCATTTCTTGTCATATCTAGAAGGCTGGTATATGATTTCAAATGTTATATGATAAATAGGAGAGCATCCTACACACTATATTAGGATAAAGTTAGCATAATTGTCAAATTCTATGAGAAAATTCGATGAGAAATTGAGCAATTTTACAAAAAACCAATTGCATCGATCTTGAAATTTATACTTTGGTTACATTTATAAATCAACATAAATAGGAATTTGACATACATATAACAAAATTCTTATGTAAAATTATTTATATCAAACACATAAATATTCGTATTTACTTGCATAACAATCACGTCTTGAACATCTCATAAAAAAAAACCACCATCACTATGTGTAAATATTAAACTTTGGCTGTTCAATAAAAATTGATACATTACAATTGTGTGATCAAACATTAATAACATCATACACAACATATTCTGTTGATTTTACTTATTATTGCTTCTCACTATAGTACTTCTCATATACATATATAGCAAGCCTTGGCCTGTTAGTGGTAGGGTCACTGTAAGTCCCCTCAAGTCAGGGGTTCGATCTCCCGTGACGTGGGATTCTCAAAGAGTACCACATGGCGTGGGTTTCTCATCATAGAGTCTAGCGCGTGTGAAATCGGTATTTGGTCGATTTCCTTAAACATATATAACATGCCCTAAAGTTGATATTATCAACTGAGAAGCATATATGGTTCTGTCAAACTGAAACAATGATGAATGTTTCATATTTTTCCCAAGGGGAGAGTTCCATGCATGATTGTCTCTATCCTTCCATCCCCACATTGACGTGCATGATTAAACATATGGATACATTGATTTAACTTTCTTACCAATGGTCCTAAAGGCATCCCGAGATTCAGTAAGAAAATATCAATATCCTTAAAAATGGATAGTTAATAAAAGTCCATTCACCAAAAATGCAATGGCAAAGTCCATTCACATTAGAGCTACTAAAAGACCAAAATCTCAAACTGAGAAATGCATTCTTCAGTCCAATTCAGACAGTCAATAAGAACAAAATCCATTCATAAATACTTCACCCTAAACCCTAAACTGAAGCTGCCATTCAAGAAAACTTCATGGATAAATAACAGCCTAACATCATCACATCATTATTTCATACAATGAAGGTTCTAGCACAGAGCAAACCGAGTTCATTATTTCATATATGCACAAATTCTAAAACAACTACATAAGCGAGCCCGGATGAGCAATTCCATTGCAAAGAAACAAGAAAATCAAAGAAAATGCATGAGGTTGCAAAATAAAAAGAAAAAAGAAAATGAATATCAAGAAAATGTTCCATTCACCATGTTCTTTTCCCTATCCCCAGTGAGGATGGGGCGAAAGCAAATGAGGGAAGGTTAGATTTGCGAATGTTTATTCGTGGACTGTGGGACGAGACAAACACCTTTAAACTGCGGCCGCGAATAAATAAACCCCAGGACTGCTTTTATCAACACTTCCTACCCCATATTTCTTGCACATACGATCAATAAGATCGCAAACACGATCTCAAATAAGCATCAAGAACTTTAATGCTATTACTAAATAGCACATAGTCTAGCTTGAAAATAAACTCTAAAGTTCACTTTCCTACTGATTTTGAATTCCATTTAAATTTTAAGTTATTCAACACATAATCAAAAGCACCAAAGTTTCTTCCCAGAGCTCCAATTGGGCGATAGGAGCAGCATCCCCAGGACCAATACAACGTACAACAACACATTTTACTTTACCTGCCAAGTACGTGTTAAACTTGGGCTCCTCGGATGGAATAAAACTTAAATATAAATAATCATGCATTATTTGACTGATCGTATACATGTTGCCATGCACAATACTAATATATATATATATATATATATACATATTATTTATAGTTTCCCCCCTATCAAACTCCTATAAATCATTGGTAGTATCGCTCTCATTAAACAATGATTTACAAACAAAAGGATGACAACCAAAGAAGACTTGGTCCCCAAAAGAGAACAAAGTTTCCAGTAGGAAAGCTCAAACAGCTAATCATTTCCGCGACTGCTAACATTATAAAGCTCTTTCTCCCCACTCCCCAATTACACCAAAACACCCACTCCTCTAATTTGAAATTTTCCCTCTCAACAAGATTACAGGAGGGCAAACAAACCAAATCACCTTTAAACTCGAAGCAACCGTTCAATTCTGGGCTCCGGTTGGCCGTGCATGGAACACAATTACCTGCAACTTAACAAAGCTCCAATCTTTATAAAATAGTCGAGAAGATTGCGAGTGAGAAGCTGAGGCTGAAGGAAGATGGAGAGTAGTATGAGAATGGCGAGCATAAGAGGGAGCATGAGGAGCATGAGCCGGAGCGCCTCCACATGGCGAACAACGAGCACCGTCTTCGGCAGATCTGGCAGGGAGGAAGACGACGAGGAGGCGTTGAAATGGGCGGTACTTGAGAAGCTCCCCACCTACGATCGCATGAGGCGGGGAATTCTCAAAGGAGCCGGCGGCCCGGCGCAGGAAGTCGACATCCAGGACCTCGGAATCCTGGAGAGGAAAAACTTGCTTGAGAATCTGGTCAAAACTGCAGAAGAGGACAATGAGAAGTTTCTTCTTAAGCTCAGAGACCGCATGGAACGGTGAGTTTTTCAATAAAAAGCAAAAAGTAGAACAAACTTTACAGATTCTGAAAGCATCAGTTAACAAAGTTAAGGACTGATTTTTATTGTTTTCTCTGTTTCAGTGTTGGAATTGATAACCCAACGATTGAAGTCAGGTTTGAACATCTTAACATAGAAGCTGAGGCATACGTGGGGAACCGGGGTGTTCCAACTGTCCTTAACTTTTTTGTAAATAAAATCATGGTAATCAACAGATCTTCTAAATTACAGGATTCGTTAAAAAAAGAAAAAAGGAATCATAAATTTTGTTTCTTATTTATTTCATTTTAGGGAGTGTTGAGTGCGCTGCATGTTGTGCCAAGTGGAAAGAAACCAATATCCATCCTAAATGATATCAATGGGATTGTAAGACCTTGCAGGTATGAAAGGCCTTTTTTGGGCATTCACATACATACCACACAAATTTATTTTATTTATATATCTACCACTTAAAACATTCCTATTTCATGCATACCACGCAAATATTTAACATCACATAAAAAATATCCATCACCACTATCTTTTTAGAAATAAAATACACATTTCCATGCATAAATTTATGACACCAAAGTTTTATAAATGTAAATATCAAACTTTAGGTGTTCCATATGTAAATACATAAGAATTGTGTGGCATGTATGCAAAATTTTTTTTTCCCCTGTTTAAAGAATAAAATTTGGTTATATATTTTGTCAAGAATATCTAACTAGTACCTCTGATGTGCAGAATGACGTTGCTTTTAGGCCCTCCATCCTCCGGGAAAACTACACTTTTGTTGGCTCTGTCAGGAAAACTTGATTCAACGCTCAAGGTACATAATAAAACTTTGTTTTTCAAAAACAATTTAGGCTATTAGTCTCCCTGCAAAATTTGGCAAAATTGGATGGAGATTTATGAAGCACAGAGACTTCAAAAAATCGGTGCATGCAATAAAATTTTATTTAAAAATTTTAAATATTATTTTTATTTTAAAATTTTTTTGAAAAATAAATATTTTTTATCACACATTTTGCATTTATAATTAATTAAGTAAATAAGGCATATCTAATATTATGTTTCCAACTTTTTATGGTAATGCGATTTCGCATCGTCTGTGTTATGTAGATGTTTGGATTGAAGATTAGGGCAAGCTAAGATATTTTCTTACCAAGTGAATTTGAGAGATTTCTTTGGATAGTGTAATTAGTGTAAAATTAGACCTAAGTTGGCCCTAATGGACTAAATCAATTGACACCCATCCTCCAAAATGTTCAAAAATATGGACAATGGGGGCCATCTAATATTTAAAACCCAACTTTCTTTTTGCAATCAATGCGGGACTATTCTCCACATTTACAAACATAGCAATAAAATGTCTATGTTCTACATATCTAACGCCTAAACTTTACTTGTTACATTTATAATACCCAATTCTTGCATATCACATAAAAAATACCACCATTTTAACTTTTAGAAAGTGAAATACATCTTTTCATGCATACTTAAGGTTGCATTTATGTAAAATTTATAGTTCAGTCATTAGATATGCAAATACATACGAATTGAGTGGTATGTAGGTAAATCTTCCTTGATATATTGATAACACAACAAATATTATTTTTCCTCAATTGCATCTAAAGACAGAAGAAAGCTAACTGAAGTAACCATGGCAAAATTTAAAATTTATCAGGTTTCTGGAGAAGTTACCTACAACGGTCATCGTATGAATGAATTTGTTCCTCAGAGAACCTCTGCTTATATTAGTCAGCATGATACACACATTGGTGAAATGACTGTGAGAGAAACAATGGCTTTCTCCTCAAGGTGTCAAGGGGTTGGAACTCGCTATGGTAGGCTGCCAAACATGGTTCAGCTTATAGAATTTTGCTTAGATTTTTCAGGTATAGAAGTCAGCTATTATTTGCTGAATTTTTTGCAGATATGCTAACTGAGCTATCAAGAAGGGAGAAAGAAGCAAACATCAAGCCTGACCCAGAAATTGATGTTTACATGAAGGTTAGTACAATAAAAAATACGTATTAAACTCAAGTTTAGAGTTTAATTTGAGTGCATTGACATAAAAACATAAATGAAAATTTATTGTACTCGCACATATATACAATGCAGGAAGCTAGATATTTTTCTTGGGAGGCGCAATTTGGCTATTTAAAAAATATACTAAACTATTTATTATAATTTAATAATTTGAGTTATATATATATACTCTTTATTATTATTATTATTATTATATAAATAAACTTAAGCATAAATTAAAAAAAAAAACAATTTCAACTATTTATCATAAAATAAAAGAGAAGAAGCTCATACATAAATGATAAATAAACACTTTACATATATAGATACAATAATATAAAGAAAAAAGAGCAAATTATTCCTACAAATTTATTTTTAAGCATGTTCTAATATTTGAAACCTCAAAATTAAAATCATACCCACTCATTTTCATCTTTACCGTGAAATATATAGATTAAAAGTAGGCGTGCTTCTAAATTTTGTTAATAGTTTAATACCATATTTCATATTGTGCCTGAAAAAAGTTACTCTAAATAAATTTGTATGTGCATGCCTTACATGCATCTAAAAAGATGATAATAACTTCAATTTTCAAAAATCACTTCAAAAAAAATCTTTTTTGGTTAACTTCAATATTACTTCATTATTTGTTTTTTATGGTCGATATCAAACTAAATAATCTTACAAGTTAACATAGCTAGGTTCTCCTTATAGGATAGATCAAAATCTCAGTAGTTTTAACTTAAATGCAAAGCCTTAATTATCAAAGTTGTATATGTCAAAAGAATAATAATGTCTATCCTTTCTGCATCAAATGAAGAAAAAAAAGGTATCCTAAAATCGACCTAATTAGTCAGGATAAACCTCAACACGACATTGCTAATGAGATAAATTAACTATATTATACTCTGCAAGTAATTTTTTTTGTAATACTTACCAGATTAAAAGTTCAGTAAGACATTTATTTATTTTACAATGGCAGGCCATATCAGTGGAAGGGCAGGAGAATGTTGTGACAGATTATATGCTTAAGGTAAATCTCCAAAAACAGAAATCACTTAGCAGCTGATCTATTTAAGTTTCCATAAACATAAAAAATAATACCTTCTTTGCCATCTCCTCCTGTTAAAGATCTTAGGATTGGAGATTTGTGCCGACACCATGGTTGGAGATTCAATGATAAGAGGCATTTCAGGCGGACAGAAGAAACGAGTGACAACAGGTAAATTGGCATTGTGACTTGTACCATTTTCCTGAGAAAATGTTCAAAGTAAAAAAGATTAGTGATTAGGTGTAAAACAAAAAAGTCTATGCAAACAATACTCCTAAACATGAAAACAATTTGGCTCTTCCTTCTGCCTTGAAGAGAGACTCTTCTGTTTAACAAGATTAACACTTTTTATCCTGCAAAATGACTATCTTGAATGCTGCAAAATAGAAATAGTTTTCATTCTATGTGATGAAAATAACTTGCATTTCATTTTACATGACCTGTATGTAGAATTTAACTCAGCAGATTTTCTTTCTCCCCTTTGAAACTCGTGACTCACTCTATGCCATTTTAATCAAATTTCTGGTCAGGTGAAATGCTTGTCGGCCCTTCTAAAGCGCTTTTCATGGATGAAATTTCAACTGGACTTGATAGCTCCACTACATACCAGATAGTGAATTCCCTCAGGCAATCTGTTCACATTCTTGGAGGGACAGCAGTAATTGCACTGCTCCAGCCAGCGCCCGAAGCATATGAACTCTTTGATGATATTATACTTCTATCTGAGGGGAAAATTGTGTATCAGGGCCCAAGGGAGCATGTTTTGGAGTTCTTCGAATTAATGGGTTTCAAGTGTCCTGAGAGAAAAGGAGTTGCAGACTTCCTGCAAGAAGTAAGTTGAAAAACTAAATAAAAAGGGGGCATTTACATACGTACCACCCAATTCTCATGTATTCACACATCTAATGCCTAAACTTTATTTTTTTACATTTATACCATCCAAAACTTGCATATCACATCAAAAAACCATTATTTTCTAAAATGTAAAATACGTTTTTTCATGCATAGGTAAGGTGACATGTAAAAACTAAATTTTATCTGTTAGATTTGTAAATACATAAGAATTGAGTGATATATATGTAAATCTTTCAATAATAATTTGTTGTTCAATCAACATGACTATTCATCAAGCCGTTTTCCTTCGCATCAATAGGTCACTTCGAGAAAGGATCAACATCAGTACTGGGCTCATAAAGAAGAACCATACTGTTATGTTTCTGTGAACGAATTTGCTGAAGCCTTTCGGTCATTCCACGTCGGGCTCAAGCTAGGGGTAGAACTCGGTACTCCATTTGATAGGAGCAGGAACCACCCTGCAGCACTAACAACATCAAAATATGGGATTAGTAAAATGGAACTTCTCAAAGTATGCACCTCAAGGGAATGGTTGTTGATGAAGAGAAATTCATTTGTCTATATCTTCAAAGTAGTCCAAGTGAGTAAAGAAAACCTGAAACATTAACCATCAACCATTGAAGCTAAGGAATTCATAAATAAAATATCTCCTAATAACATTTTTTTGCTTTCATGAACCACCCAGCTTATCATACTTGGCTTAATTTCAATGACGGTTTTTCTACGGACAAAGATGCATCGCCGTGATGCAGAGGATGGAGTCATTTTCTTGGGTGCGATGTTTCTTGGACTTGTCACACATTTATTCAATGGGTTTGCTGAACTTGCAATGAGTATTGCAAAGCTTCCCATATTCTATAAGCAAAGGGACCTCCTTTTCTACCCTTCGTGGGCTTATGCACTACCTACTTGGATACTCAAGATACCTATATCGTTTTTGGAGTGTGCTGTCTGGATTTGTATGACTTACTATGTCATTGGGTTTGATCCAAACATCAACAGGTTAGAGTACCAATCAAGATGACATAACATGGTTAGCATGATTTTGAGCAAAAATCTCACCGCCTACTGTTTTGCAGGTTCTTCAAACATTATCTGCTGCTTGTTCTAATCAGTCAGATGGCATCAGGGCTCTTTCGGCTTCTTGCTGCTCTTGGGAGAGAAATGGTTGTGGCTGATACTTTTGGATCATTCGCACAACTTGTTCTATTGATCCTGGGAGGCTTTCTTATTTCACGAGGTATTGGGACTTTACCGAGCAGATTTACACTTAAGAAAAATAGGAATACTAGGATTTTAAAGCTGTGTTAATGCAAAACTCTTAGTTGTTTGACTCTTATGCAATCCAATTTTCGTCCAAACTCCCAAAAATATCCCATTAAGGGTTTGAAGGGTTCATCATAATTTACTTATGCCGTAGTTTCCAATTGCAGAGAAAATCAAGAAATGGTGGATATGGGGTTACTGGTCCTCTCCCTTGATGTATGCACAAAATGCAATTGCTGTGAATGAATTTCTTGGGCATTCTTGGAACAAGGTAAGCATATCTTCCTCAACAAGCGGCTAGACTTGCACTTCTCTTTGGAGATTATGCTTAAAGATGTCTTCAATATTTATGGCACAGTATGTTCCTGGATTCAATGACCCATTGGGAGTTGAGATTTTGAAGTTTCGTGGGATCTTTGTTGATGCTAACTGGTATTGGATAGGTGTGGGTGCACTTATTGGATACATCTTCCTATTCAACGCCCTCTTCATTTTCTTTCTTGATTGGCTTGACCGTAAGTATTGAAAGCTCAAGCTTCACAATTTAAACTTCAAATTATTGTATTAACTCGATATATTGCCACAGCATTTGGAAAAGGTCAAACTACCATTTCTGAAGAGACATTGACAGAGAAACAAACAAATAAAACAGGAGCAAGCCTTGAGATATTACCTTCAAGTGCAGAATTATTACCCGCACGCGCTGATTCTTTTAAGGGTGGGGCAGGTCCCAAAGGTGAACAACTTCTATAATTCAATCATTTTACTGTCAACAAAAAAATAAAAATGAGTTTTATATGTCCTGAAATAACGTAAACATTACAGATAGAATTTTCGACGAGAAAAGGAAGCAAGGAATGGTACTCCCATTTGCTCCTCTTTCAATCACCTTTGACAATGTCAGATACTCCGTGGACATGCCACAGGTAGTTGATAAACCATATGTGCCTAACTACTCCCATTTTGAAACAAAATGTTAATTTCTTTTTATACGTTCTCTTTACAAGGAAATGAAAGACAAAGGAATACAAGAGGATCATTTGGTCCTATTGAAAGGTGTTAGTGGAGCATTTAGACCAGGAGTCCTCACAGCATTGATGGGTGTTAGCGGAGCTGGAAAGACAACTCTAATGGATGTTTTAGCAGGTCGAAAAACTGGTGGTTACATAGATGGAGACATTCGTATATCAGGATATCCTAAGAATCAGGAGACATTTGCTAGGATTTCTGGATATTGTGAGCAGAATGACATCCACTCACCACATGTTACCGTCTATGAATCACTCCTTTACTCTGCTTGGCTGCGTTTGCCCAAAGAAGTTGATGCTAAAGCAAGAAAGGTTAGTAGGGGAAACAATATAGCTTTAGATTAATTAAAAATAAATAAATCTAACTCTAGATTAACTTCAAATAAATAACTGCAGGTGTTCATTGAGGAGGTCATGGAACTTGTGGAACTGCATATACTGAGAGGAGCAATAGTAGGTTTACCTGGAGTGAATGGCTTGTCAACCGAGCAGCGAAAGAGACTGACAATTGCAGTAGAGCTTGTTGCCAACCCCTCTATAATATTTATGGATGAGCCAACCTCTGGGCTTGATGCGAGGGCTGCGGCCATTGTGATGAGAACAGTAAGGAACACTGTTGACACTGGTAGGACAGTGGTGTGCACAATTCACCAGCCAAGCATTGACATCTTTGAAGCTTTTGATGAGGTAAATTGAAAATTTTGCTTTTCATGTCCTCATGCTAGGATTGACATATTGCTTGGATCTATTAAACTGCAGCTTTTCCTAATGAAACGGGGTGGAGAAGAGATTTATGTCGGTCCGTTGGGGCACAGTTCATGCCATCTCATTGAGTACTTTGAGGTAAGCATCAATAAAAATGGAATGGAAAAAAGAAAAAAAAAATCATATCAGAGATAAATGTTCAAAATGTGTGATTAACATTTCACTTTCTTCTTTATTATTCAGGATGTTGAAGGAGTTAGGTCAATTAAAGATGGTTATAACCCAGCAACGTGGATGCTAGAAGTGACCACCCAGGCTCAAGAGGACATTCTAGGCGTTAACTTTGCAGAAATCTACAGAAACTCTGAACTTTACCGGTAAGTTCACCAACCATACATTTTCAGCTACTTCAAGCAGCTTTAGTTTAACATAAAGCACTTACTAAATGCAGAAGAAACAAAGCTCTGATCAATGAACTAAGCGCCCCTCCTGCTGGTTCCAAAGATCTTTTCTTTCCAACCAAGTACTCGCAATCATTCTTGACTCAGTGCAATGCTTGCCTATGGAAGCAGCACAAGTCATACTGGCGCAACCCTTCTTACACAGCCACACGACTCTTCTTCACCACTGTCATTGCTATAATTTTTGGGACAATTTTTTGGAAACTTGGTACAAAAGTGTAAGTTGACACAACACTCTTGCCTTCTTTAATAACTTTGAACTGAGAAAAACCAAAAAAATAAATAAACTCTCTGAATATACATTACAGGGGTACACAGCAAGACCTGTTCAACTCTTTAGGCTCAATGTATGCAGCTGTTCTATTCATTGGAATACAGAATGGCCAAACTGTGCAGCCCATTGTCGATGTTGAACGAACTGTTTTCTATAGGGAGAAGGCTGCAGGAATGTATTCTGCGCTTCCTTATGCATTTGCGCAGGTATGCTCTTTGATTTCAAATTAAGTAAAAGCAAAGTAAACTCATTCAGATTGCTCCATTCATCAGTTTTCAACCTTACCCTATGGCAGGTCCTCATTGAGATTCCACACATCTTTCTTCAGACCATCATTTATGGTCTGATTGTCTATAGTTGCATTTCTTTCGACTGGACATTAGTGAAATTCTTTTGGTACGTGTTCTTCATGTTCATGACCTTCATGTACTTCACATTCTATGGCATGATGGCAGTAGCCATGACACCAAACAGCGACATTGCTGCCATAGTCTCCACAGCATTCTATGCAATATGGAACATCTTCGCAGGTTTTCTAATCCCAAGACCAGTAAGTTTAGCTTGATCTCAAAATATAAAAGCCTTTTTTATCAATAATGCTGCATAAGCACTAATGTTGCTTTTTATCACTTGCAGAGAATTCCTGTATGGTGGAGATGGTACTCATGGGCTTGCCCTGTTGCATGGACTTTGTATGGATTGGTTGCCTCACAGTTTGGTGACTATACAACCACCATTGAAACTGGTGAAACTGTTCAGGAGTTCTTGAGGAGATACTTCGGGTTCAGACATGACGTCTTGGGAGCGGTGGCTGCTGCCATAACCTGCTTTGCTGTGCTCTTTGCCTTTGTCTTTGCATTTTCAATCAAAGTTTTCAACTTCCAACGAAGATAAGAAAAATAATTTCGATGTTTTCCTTTTTAAGAATTTATTCATTCAGATTGAATTTGGGCTGTTGATGATTTCTGTATAGTTTAATCTCTGTAAAACCTCTCTTGGTTTCCATTTAGGCTGCTGCTCTTCTAATGAGTGCAACAGAGTTGTCTAAATAGGCTTGAAAGGGTGTGTTCTTGTCATGTGCATTCCCTGAAATTTTCTGTATCTTCTTATGTAACAGTGTATATGAAATTCTTATTCACATTTCAATGGATTACATCTATTGCAAATATTCTCTCATGGGAGTCAGGTTACATTGACCAAATACTAGGGACTACTGTAGAAAAACATCATGTCATGTATGGGAAAATCACATGCATAAAAGTCAAACTTCTGTTGTTTAGAACATTAAAAGCCTCCTACCTCCATTTTTCAAATTGTCTGCGCGCAAATATAAAAGTTCTCCAACAAAAATTGCAGAAAGGGATGACTTTACCTGGTGATTCTGTATGGAGACTTTTGTCGAATAGAAGATGTGGAGATTCCCGACATCATTTCTAACAACTTGATCTTGAACCAATTTGGTGCGATGCAGTTATAGAAATCAAAGCAAAATTCTGCCAATAAAAACGAGGTAATCCACTGAGAAGGTTCTAGTTTCTCTGCAAGATTCGCTCTGCACAACACCAAAGAGAATGTCAGAAAATAGAAACTGAAAAGATACAAAAAGGTTAGCACAAAGCTTAATTTTCATGAATGCTTTTGAGCTTATTTGCGGAAATGGGCCTAAAATCAAACAATAGAAACCCTGGTGATCCATCTCCCTACACCTCCAATGGAATCTCACTCAGTCGCTCCAATCAAATCGCTAATTCCCTCCTCATCAAAAACCTAGCCCTCTCTAAGCCGAACAAAATAATTTCAAAATCAAAATGTTCAAGCAGCTTGGATGTATGCAAACGTAACAGTTCCACGCCCTGACGCATCCTGGATGGAGAATTATGCTCTGTCTGCAGCACTGGCTGAATTTCGTGCATGAATGCGGGCCAATGTGGAACATAAATCTAAAATTTAAGACCTCAAAGCAAAAAATTTTATGTGCGGACTCCTGACCGTGTAGGGTATTTCTGAGTTATTTTCAAATTATTTTTGGGTTATTTTTAATAATCTCAAAATAACTCAAAAAAAACCCATGCCTTTATTTTTGGGTTATTTCAAGATTATTGAAAATAACCGAGAAATAACCTAAAAATAACTCAGGAATAACCTGCGCCGCATGTAGAGATACTTCAGGTGCCCGGACAGAAAATGCGCATCCTCAACAGTCCAGTGCTTCCCTTGTTTTGTTCTTCTTTTTTTTTAAATTTACATATATATCCCACACAATTTATTTGTATTTATATATCTAACATCAAAACTTCGATCTTTACATTTATGCACATAGAAAACTTGGGGATTTTTATATAAATTTGGATTTTCTTGAGATTCTCATCAAACAACTAAAAAACTCTATCCTTAATTTTTAAAAGGAATATTTACATGTATATCACTAAATTCTTATATGTTACATATATATACGATCTAAATATCAATTTTTACATATATGGCATGTGTACTTCGCTTTTTTTTTAAAGTTAAAATAGTGACATTTTTTATATGATTTTAAAGATATGAGTGAAATAAATGTAAAAAAAAAAAAAGTTAAGGTGTTAGATGTATAAATAAATGGGAACCAAGTATATTAGTATAAATTCAATTGTATATTATTGTGCTTAAAATATTATATAAATTTAATGGTTCTCTATTATCAATATTTATTTATTTATACACAACTATTACTACTTTCCCTACACTGACTATGGTCGTCCTTATCAATTCTTATTAGGTATACTTGGCAATAATATTTAGGGGTATTTACATACATTCCTAATTTTATGTATTTACATGTCTAACACCTAAAGTTTAATTTAAAATTTATATCACCCAAATATAAATGTATCATATCAAAAAATAAACATTTTGACTTCTAGAAAGTGAAATACACATTTCCATGCATAGGTAAGGGACATTTATGTAAAAATTAAATTTTGGGTGTTAGATATATAAATAAATTGTAATTGAGGTATGTATGTAAATCTTACTAATATTTAACTAGTTTGCTTTTATCTTTTGATCCTCTTTCAACAACACTTATACAAAACAACTTAGCTAGAAAGTTAAAACATGCACAACTTTTTTCTTTTAGGTTTGCTTGCATTAGTATCAAAGATATGATCTACTCTAAGAATACCTTTAGAGCGAAAGCATTTACTCAAAATTTATTTTTATGGTATTTTGCTAAGAAAACATTCATCTCAACTCCAATAGAATTCATATCTCCTTAATTTAAAACTTAGTCTTAGGATAACTTCTTTGCATATATTGAAGTATACAAGTAAGAAAACAAGCTTAGATGGAAGAATACCTACAGCATCACAATGCCCACCAGAATATTCTCGTCATTCTTTCTCTGTTGGTAATTACACTTCTTATAGTATAGTAAGAGTTATAACAAGGTAAAAATTAAAACTGCTAAAGTAATGAATAAAGAAAAAAAGAGAGAACAAGAAGTGGAAGAAATATAATGTTATTTTATTTGATTTAGTTTGTTATAAGGCTATATTGTTTTTCTATATAAAAATTGAGTGATTCTCTATAATTTAATGCATAGTTTGGTACAAATGTAAAGCTATTATTAATGATTTGTTTTGATCAAACAGTCTAACATACTTTGAAGAGGAAGTGGCTGCATAATGTGATGAGGAAGTGGCTACATAAATTATGATTTGTATAAGCATACTAGTAAAAGTAATGTTTGCAGAAATGCTTTCTAACCAGTTACTTTTGATGAGTTAGTTGTAAACTTTTTCTCCCCCTAAAAGCTAGTAATTCAGCCGTGAATTGTTAGCTTATTTCTTAAATCCGTGAAGCTAGTCAATGAGAGTTTTTGTAAGTTATCAGCAAGTTGATCTCAAGTTGATATATAATGAAAACCAGTTCCTTTGACTTGACGTAATCACATATAAATAAGAATCAATTTTGTATGTGCATAAAAAAAAAAGGGTTTTTATAAGGGATACTAATAAAATGTTATTATAATAAAGTAGGGTAAGCTTAGGCATTTGAATGATAGAGTCTTGAAGAAGTCAATGAAGTCGTACGAGATTAGTTGTTGCCTATGTATAGGCACGATACTTAGTCTCTGGATAGTGTCTTATCTATAATTCAATTTGTCTTCTGAAAATTTGACCCTCAAAGCTCTTGACACAAACAAAAAAAGAGCCTAGGCGCGTCAGAATTTTCGGAACCCGCGGTCACATTAAAATCAAGTTTGTATTCTTATTTGTATTGAATGAAGTTCGGTTCCACAAATCTAGTGACATTTTAAAAGTGTTCTGGAAAGATATATGTGATAAAGAAGTTAACCTACAACGGTCATTGTATGAATGAATCTGTTTTTCAAATAATCTCTACTTATATTAGTGAGCATGATACACACTGGAGAAATAACTGATAGAAACAATGGTTTTCTCCTAAAGGTGTCAAGGGGTCTGAACTCGATATGGTAAGCTAGCAAAAATGGTTCAATTTATGGAATTGTTTTGCTAAGATTTTTCAGGCATACAAACTCTGCTATTATTTGATGTATGTTTTACAGATATGGTAAATGAACTATCAAGAAGGGAGAAAGAAGCAAACATCAAACCTGAACAAGAAACTGATGTTTACATGAAGGTTAGTATTAAAGGAATATAAAAAATGAAAAACATTTCTAGCTAGACTTTACTTTGAGATCATTGACCTATAGACAGAAATAAAAAAATTATTGTACCCGCATCATTATATGTATGTATGTATATATATATATATATATATATATATATATATATATATAATAAAAAAATAAATTTATTTAGATAATTAAATATTTATGGTAAATAAAATATTTTAAGCTGGCAGCGGACCCCCTAAATCCGCCCATGGATATATGGATACAAAGCTACAACAGAAAAAGGCTCTAGTCTTTGAAAGAAAAAGCATATTATTCCTATACATTTATTTTTTAAAGTATATTTTAATTTTTTAACCGTCAAAATTAAAATCAAGCCCACTGATTTTCATCTTTACCGTGAAATATTTTGATGATGCGTAGGCATGTTTGTAAGATCTTAGGATTGGAAATTTGCGCCGACATCATGGTTGGAGATTCAATGATAAAAAGTACTTCAGGCGGACGGAAGAGAAGACTGACAAGTGGTAAATTGGCCTTTTGACTTGTACCATTCCTGAAAAAAGGCTCCAAGTAAAAAATAATGATTAGGGGTAAAAATAATAATTTGATGCAAAAATTACTCGTAAAAGTATTTAAGTTCCCATAAACACAAAAAATGATGCACTCACTTCATTGTGTCTTGCCGACAGGTTCTCTGCTTGACTAGATAACACTTTACATCCTGCAAAATAACCATCTTAAATGTTGCAAAACAGAGAGGATTTTCGTTTTATTTGATGAAAAAATATTTCATTTCATTACAGATGACTTGTATCTAGAATTTATCACAGTAGATTCCCTCTCTCCCACTTGATGATTGTGACTCACTCTAAGCAATTGTAATCAAAATCTTGGTCAAGTGAAATGCTTGTTGGCCCTTCAAAAGCGCTTTTTCATGGAAGAAATTTCAACTGGTCTTGATAGCTTCACCACATACCAGATATTGAATTCCCTCAGGCAATCAGTTCACATTCTTAGAGGGACAGCAGTGATTGCACTCCTCCAGCCAGCAACTGAAACTCTTTAACGATATTATACTTGTCTGAGCGGAAAATTGAGTATCAGGACCCAAGGGAGCATGTTTTGGAGTTCTTTGAACTAATGAGTTTCAAGTGCCCTGAGAAAGGGGTTGCAGACTTACTGCAAGAAGTAAGTTCAAACCTGAATAAAAATGGGGCATATACATAAATACCAACCAATTCTTATGTATTTACATTTTTAAGCATAAATTTTATTTTTTTTATATTTATACCATCTAAATCTTTCATATCACATCAAAAATACCATTATTTTAACTTCTAAAAAGTGAAATACACCTTTCATGCATAGCTAAGGTGGCATATATGCAAAAACTAAAGTTAAAGTGTTAGATACGTAAATACATAAGAATTAAGTGATATGTATGTAAATCTTTTGATAAAGTTTAGTCGTTCAATCTGCATTACTGTACATTAGTCGTTTTCTTTAGCATAGATTGGTCACACTTCCAGAAAGGATCAACGTTAGTACTGGGCTCATGAAGAACTATACAGTCATGTTTCAGTCAACAAATTTTCTGAAGCCTATCCGTCATTCCAGTTAGGGCTCAAGCTTGGGGGAGAACTCGGTACTCCGTTCGATGGGAGCAGGAACCACCCTGCAGCACTAACAACATTAAAATACTAAATTAGTAAAATGAAACTTCTCAACGTATGCACCACAAGGTAATGTCTGTTGATGAAGAGAAATTCATTAGTTTATATCTTGAAAGCAGTCCAAGTGATCAAGAAAAACCTGAAACTTTAACCATTAACCGTCGATGCTACAGAGTTCAAAAATAAACCATCTCTTAATAACCTTTTTTTCTTACATGAATTGCCACCTTATTATCATTTTTGGCTTAATTGCTATGATGGTTTTTCTGAGGATAAAGATGCATTGCCGTGATGCAGAAGATGGAGTCATATTCTTGGATGTGGGTGTGATGTTTCTTGGACTTTTCACCATTTATTCAATGGATTTGCTAAACTTGCAATAAGCATTGCAAAGATTCCCTTATTCTACAAGCTAAGGGACCTCCTGTTCTACCCTTCGTAGCTTATGCACCACCTGCTTGGATACTCAAGATACCTATATGGTTTTTGGAGTGTGCTGTCTACATTTGTATGACTTACTATGTCGTTGGTTTTGATCCAAACAACAACAGATTAGAGTACTAATCAAGATGGCATAACATGGCTAGAACACCATTGAGTAAAAATCTCAGCACCCACTGTTTTGCAGCTTCTTCAAACATTATCTGCGGCTTGTTCTAATCAGTCAGATGGCCTCAGGGCTCTTTCAGCTCCTTGATGCATGGGAGGGAAATGGTTGTGGCTGATCCTTCCAAATTATTTGCATGACTTATTCTATTGATCCTGGGAGGCTTTCTTATTTCACGAGGTATTGGAACTTTATCGAGTAAGTTTATGGTTAAGAAATAT
>NEWO01000002.1:923900-940779 GCA_003013225.1 Phalaenopsis aphrodite
ACTCATTAGTTTATATCTTCAAAGCAGTCCAAGTGAGCAAGAAAAACCTGAAACTTTAACCATTAGCCATCGATGCTAAAGAGTTCATAGATAAACCATCTCTTAATAACTTTTTTCTTTCATGAACTGCCACCTTATTATCATTTTTGGCTTCATTGCTATGATGGCTGTTTTGATGAAAAAGATGCATTGCCATGATTGTTCATTAGTCGTTTTCTTTCGCATCGACTGTTCACACTTCCAGAAAGGATCAATGTTAGTACTGGGCTCATGAAGAAGAACTATACAGTTATGTTTCTGTCAACAGATTTGCTGAAGCCTTTCCGCCATTCCAGGTCGGGCTCATGCTGTGGGGAGAATTTGGTACTCCGTTCGATAGGAGCAGGAACCACCCTGCAGCACTAAAAGCATAAAAATATGGAATTAGTAAAATGAAACTTCTCAAAGTATGCACCGCAAGGTAATGGTTGTTGATGAAGAGAAATTCATTAGTTTATATCTTCAAAGCAATCCATGTGAGCAAAAAAAAACCTGAAACTTTAACCATTAACCATCGACGCTAAAGAGTTCATAAATAAACCATCTCTTAATAACTTTTTTTCTTTCATGAACAACCACCTTATTATCATTTTTGGCTTCATTGCTATGATGGTTTTTCTGAGGATAAAGATACTTTGTCGTGATGCAGAGGATGGAGTCATCTTCTTGGGTGTGATGTTTCTTGGACTTGTCACACATTTATTCAATGGATTTGCTAAACTTGCAATGAGCACAACAAAGCTTCTCATATTCTATAAGCCAAGGGACCTCCTTTTCTACCCCTCGTTGGCTTATGCACTACCTGCTTGAATACTAAAGATACCTATATGGTTTTTGGAGTGCGTTGTCTGAATTTGTATGGCTTACTATGTCATTGGTCTTGATCCAAACATCAACAGATTAGAGTACTAATCAAGGTGGCATAACATGGCTAGCACACCTTTGAGTAAAAATCTCAGCACCCACTGTTTTGCAGGTTCTTCAAACATTATCTGCTGCTTGTTCTAATCAGTCGATGGCCTCAGAGCTCTTTCAGCTCCTTGATGCTTGGGAGGGAAATGGTTGTGGCTGATTCTTCCGAATTATTTGCATGACTTATTCTATTGATCCTGGGAGGCTTTCTTATTTCACGAGGTATTGGAACTTTATCGAGTAAGTTTATGGTTAAGAAATATAGGAATAGTAAGATTTGAAAGCCATGCTGGTGCAAAAACTCATAGTTGTTCAAGGTTATTCAAGCCAATTTGGCCCACACTTCCTAAAATATCCCATTATAGCTTCGAAGGTTTCATCATTATTATTTACGAGGTAATTATTTTGCTGCAGAGAAAATCAAGAAATGGTGGATATGGGGTCACTGGTCCTCTCCCTTGATTTATGCAAAAAATACAATTGCTGCGACTGAATTTCTTGGGCATACTTGGAATAAGGTAAGCCATATCTTCCTCGACAAGCATCTCTTATTCCGTTTCTCTTTGGAGATTATGCTTAAGGATGTCTTCATGGCACAGTATGTTCCTATAATGCACTTAGGGATTTGAGATTCTGAAGATTTGCCGGATCTTTGTTTTCTTTCTGAGGATACATTTTCCTGTTCAACGCTCTATTCTGAAGATCTTCTAACTAGTATTGGATAAGCATGGATGCACTTATTGGATACATTTTCCCGTTCAACGCCCTCTTCGTTTTCTTTCTTGGCTGGCTGACCATAAGTATCAAAAGATGAAGTTTCACCATTTAAACTTGAAATTATTGTGCTAACTCGATAGATTGCCACGTCATTTGGAAAAGAAATGGTAGATATGGGGTTATTGTTCCTCTCCGTTGATGTATGCAAAAATAACAATAGCTGTGAATGAATTTCTTGGGACTTAGAATAAGGTAAGCCATAACTTCCTCGACAAGCGTCTCTTAATCAGTTTCTCTTTGGAGATCATGCTTAAAAATGTCTTCATGGCACAATATGTTCCTATAACGCACTTCGGGAGTTGAGATTCTGAAGATTTGCAGGATCTTTGTTTTTTTTCTGAGGATACATTTTCCTATTCAATGCCTTATTCTGAAGATCTACTAATTAGTATTGGATAAGTATGGATGCACTTATTGGATACATTTTCCCGTTCAATGCCCTCTTCGTTTTCTTTCTTGACTGGCTGACCGTAAGTATCAAAAGCTGAAGTTTCACCATTTAAACTTGAAATTATTGTGCTAACTCGATAGATTGCCACAGCATTTGGAAAAGATCTGACTACCATTTCTGAAGAGACATTGACAAAGAAGCAAGCAAATATAACAGGAGCAAGCCTTAAGATACTACCTTCAAAAGCCGAATTATTATTTTCACGATCTGATTCGTCCAAGGGTGGTGCAGGCCAAGAAGGTGAAAAACTTGTATATTTCAGTCCTCTTGCTGTCAACAAGAAACAAAATTGAGTTTTATACCTTCTGAAATATTGTAAACATCACAGACAGAATTTTTGTCGAGAAAAAAAAGCATGGAATGGTACTCCCATTTGCTCCTCTTTCAACCAACTTTGGCAGTGTCAGATACTCTGTGGACATAGGCCAGGTAGTTGATAAACCTCAAGCACCTACATACTCTTTGTATCTGGAAACAAAATGTTGAGTTCCTTTTACAAGCTCTTTTTACAATGAATTGAAAGACAAAGGAAAGCAGGAGGATCATTTGGTCCTATTGAAAGGTGTTGTGGAGCATTCAGACCAGGAGTCCTAGCAGCATTGATGAGTGTTAGCAGAGCTGGAAAGAAAACTCTAACAGACTTTAGCAGGTCTAAAAACTGGTGGTTACATAGATGGAGACATTCATATATCAAGATATCCCACGAAACAAGAAACATTTTATAAAATTTCTGGATATTGTGAGCAGAATGACATCCACTCACCACATGTACGGTCAATGAATCACATCTTTACTCCGCCAGGAAGCGTATGCCTGAAGAAGTTGATGCTGAAGCAAGAAAGTTCAGTAAGGAAAAAAATCTAAAGAATAGAAATCTTACTTACTTCGGCATGGAGGTGACTGGTATAAATCAATGAATAACTGCAATTGTTCTTTTAGGAGGTCATGGAACTCGTGGAGCAGAAGATACTGAGGGTGCGCTTGTAGGATCACCTGGAGTGAATGGCTTGTCAACCGAGCATCGAAAGAGACTGGCAATTGCCCTATAGTTTGTTGCCAACACCTCTATAATATTTTTTTATGAACAAACCTCTGGGCTTGATGTAAGGGACTCAACCATTGTGAAGATGGCAGTAAGGAACACTGTGGACACTGGTAGGACAGCGGTGTGCAGAACTCACAAGCCAACCATTGACATTTTTCTAACACTGTGGACACTGGTAGGACAGCGGTGTGCAGAACTCACAAGCCAAGCATAGACATATTCCAAGCTTTTGATGAGGTAACTTAAAAAATTATCTTTTCATGCCTTATGCTAGGATTAACATATTGCTTGGGTCTGTTAAACTGCAGCTTTTCCTAATAGAACTTGGCCAAGAAGAGATTTATGTTTGTCCATTGGGGCATAGTTCATGCCATCTCATTGAGTACTTTGAGCTAAGCAAAAGAAAGAATAGAATGGATATAAAAAATCATACCAGAGATAAATGCTCAGATCATTTATGTGATTGCAATCTCATTTTCTTCATTATTATTCAGGATGTTGAGGGAGTTGGGTCGATTAAAGATGTTTATAGCCCAGCAACATGGATGCTAGGAATGACTACCCATGCTTAAGAGGACATTCTAGGGGTTAACTTTGTTGAAATATACTGAAACTCTGACCTCCACTGGTAAGTTCACTAACCATACAGTTTCAGCTGTTTTAAACAGCTTTAGCTTAACATAAAGCGCTTTCTAAGCGCAGAAGAGACAAAGCTCTAATCAATGAACTGAGCGCTCCTCCTGTTAATTCAAATGATCTTTTCTTTCTAACAGAATACTCGCGATCATTCTTGACTCGATGCAAAGCTTGCGTATGAAGATATCCCACGAAACAAGAAACATTTTCTAAAATTTCTGGATATTGTGAGCAGAATGACATCCACTCACCACATGTACGGTCTATGAATCACTTATTTACTCCGCCAGCAAGCGTATACCTGAAGAAGTTGATGCTGAAGCAAGAAAGGTCGGTAAGGAAAAAAATCTAAAGAAAAGAAATCTTACTTACTTCGACATGGAGGTAACTAGTATAAATAAATGAATAACTGCAATTGTTCTTTGAGGAGGTCATGGAACTCGTGGAGAAGAAGATACTGAGGGAGCGCTTGTAGGATCACCTGGAGTGAATGGCTTGCAACCGAGCAGCGAAAGAGACTGGCAATTGCCCTATAGTTTGTTGCCAACACCTCTATAATATTTTTTTATGAACAAACCTCTGGGCTTGATGTGAGGGCCTCAGCCATTGTGATGAGGGCAGTAAGGAATACTGTGGACACTGGTAGGACAGCGGTGTGCAGAACTTACAAGCCAAGCATTGACATATTCCAAGCTTTTGATGGGTAACTTAAAAAATTATTATTTCATGCCTTATGCTAGGATTAACATATTGCTTGGGTCTATTAAACTGCAGCTTTTCTTAATGGAACGTGACCAAGAAGAGATTTATGTTGGTCCATTAGGCATAGTTCATGCCATCTCATTGAGTACTTTGAGCTAAGCATAAGAAAAAATAGAATGGATAAAAAAAATCATATCAGAGATCAATGTTTAGACCATGTATGTGATTGCAATCTCACTTTCTTCATTATTATTCTGGATGTTGAGGGAGTTGGGTCGATTAAAGATGTTCATAACCCAGTAACATGGATGCTAGGAATGACCACCCAAGCTTTCTAGGGTTTAACTTTGTTGAAATCTACTGAAACTCTGACCTCTACTGGTAACTTCACCAACCATACAGTTTCAGCTATTTTAAACAGCTTTAGCTTAACATAAATCACTTTCTAAATGTAGAAGAAACAAAACTCTAATCAATGAACTAAGCGCTCCTGCTGCTGGTTCAAATGATCTTTTCTTTCCAACCGAATACTCGTGATCATTCTCGACTCAGTGCAAAGCTTGCCTATGAAAGCTGCACAAGTCATACTGACGCAATCCCTCTTACACAGCCACACAAATCTTCTTCACTACTTTCATTGCTATAATTTCTGGGACAATTTTATGGAAACTTGGTACAAAAGTGTAAATTGACACAATAGTATCTGTCTTGCTGTCTTGAATAACTTTGAACTGGGAACATAATAACATAAATAAATAAAACAAATAAATAAATTCTCTGAATATACATTGTAGGGGTACACAGCACGGCCTGTTCAACTCTTTAGGCTCAATATATGCAACTGTTCTATTCATTAGAATACATAATGGACGAACTGTGCATCCCATTGTGGATGCTGAACGAACAGCTTTCTATTGGGAGAAGGCTGCTGGAATGTATCTGCACTTCCTTATGCATTTGCGCAGGTATGCTTGTTGATTTCCAAATTTAATCAAAGCAAAGCAAATTTTGTTTAGATTGCTCTATTCATCAGCCTCTAACCTTACCCTATGGCAGTTTCTCATTGAGAACCCACACATCTTTCTTCAGACCATCATTTATGGTCTGATTGTCTACAACTGCATTTCTTTCAACTGCACATTAGTGAAATTCCTTCGGTACTTGTTCTTCATGTTCATAGTCTTCATGTACTTCCTTCTATGGCGTGTGGGTAGTGGCCATGACACCGAACAGTGACATTAATGCCATAGTCTCCACAGCATTCTATGCAATATGGAACATCTTTGCACGTTATCTAATCACTTGACCAATAAGATTAACTTTACTCTCAAAATAAATAATCCTCTTTTATCAATAATGCAGCATAAGCACTAATGTTGTTTTTTTATCACCAGCAGAGAATTCCTGCATGGTGGAGATGGTACTCATGGGCCTGCCCTGTTGCAGACTTTGTATGTATTGGTTGCCTCTCAGTTTGGTGATTGTACAACCTCCGTTGAAACTATTGACACTATTCAGGAGCTTTTGAGGAGATACTTTGGGTTCAGACATGACTTCCTGGGATCGGTGGTTCCTGCCACTGCTTTGTTGTGCTTTGTGCTTTTGCCTTTGCATTCACAAACTACTTATGATGTTTTCCTTTTTGAAAATTTATTCATTCAGATTGGAATTTGGGTTGTTAATGTTTCTGTATAGTATAGTCTTTGTAAAACCTATCTTGGTTTCCATTTAAGCTGCTGCTATTCTAATGAGTGCAACCGAGTTGTCTAAATAGGGGTGAAAGGGTGTGCTCTTGTAATGTGCATTCCTAGAAATTTTCTGTACCTTCTTTTGTAACAATGCATGCAAAATACTTATTTACTCATATTTCAATGGATTACAGCTACCAAAAATATTTTCTCATGGGAGTCGGGTTACATTGACCAAATACTAGGGCTACTGTAGAGAAAGAACACGACATGTATTAGGAGATCACATACAAAACAGTCAAAGTTTTCATATATACAAAACTAACATCCTCCAACCTCCATTTTTCAATTTCTCTGTGTGCAAATATAATAGGAATCCAACAAGAATTGCAGAAAGGGATGAATTTACCGGTATTTCTGTATGGAAACTTTTTTTCAGACAATTTATTCTGGAGCCAAATTGGTGTGATGCAGTAGCATAACTCGAAATAAAAAAACTCTTCTGCCCATAAAGATGAGGTAAAACATTAACAACTTTAGTTTCGATGCGTCATTCTCTCTGCACAACACCAAACAAAGATACAAAACGGATTGCACAAAGCTTAGTTTTAATGAATGCTTTTGAGCTTATTCGCGGAAACAGGCGGAAAATCAAAGAACAGAAACCCTATTGATCCATCTCCCGACTTCCAATGGCATCTCCTTCTAATCAAAACCCTAATTCCCTCGCCATCAAAACCCTAATTCCCTCGCCATCAAAACCCAGTTCTCCCTAAGCCGAACAAGATGATTTTAAGAGACAAAGTAGCACAATTACAAGCGCGGAACCGCCCGAACATCGTGCATGAATGCGGCTAATGTGGAACGAATATCCAAAATTTAAGGCCGCCAGAGATTTTTTCTTTTTTTAATAATTACATAAACAGCACAAGAAATATTACTATTTAAAAATCAAACGGTTATGTGATTTTTGAACTATAAATACATTTATATGTGATCAAATTACAGTGAATTTGATAAAAATGAAAAATATGTGTGGGGATGAGAGAAATTATTGCATACGGATCTGATCTTGATTGTAGATCACAGTGATCTACGGTCATGATATATTTCAGTTAAAAAAAAATTTTTGTATGGGGCCCACCGAAGTACATCCTGACCGTACAGGATCGGACACCGGATGCATGCGGTGTCCGTCCGTATGCAATAATTTTTCGGGGATGAGAGAGGGTGCTTGATTTGTAAATTGTAATGTTTTGGGTGCCTTGCATGTAATGTCCTCATTTAAAAAAAAATTACATATATATCACACAAAATATTTGTATTTATATAACTAACATCTAAACTTTAAATTTTTAACCTTTATGCATTATCAGAATGAGATTCTGTCACTCAACTAAAAAATTTCATCCCTAATTTTTTAAAAGAAGATTTACACAGGCACCACTCAATTCTTATTTATTTACGTATCTAACTCCTAAACTTCAATTTTCTATGTATGTCATCTAACTATATATAAAAATGTATTTTACACTAAAAATACGACATTACAAATCTTGAGGGGATCAGATAGGTCAAAGGAGACGTGGTTTGAGAGGTCCCGCCAAAGATAAAAGTAAACAACACGTGAATCGAAAATGTCCATCGGCCCAGTTCCATTGGAGCAGTGATCTAAAAATCGATCAACATATCATAGAAGTCAATTAGCCAACGAGGCCGACCAGACAAAGATTCTGGCAATCGATAGATAGCTTCAGTGGTCGGCCATCTGAACCCTGCAGAGCTTGCTTGCCCTCGGTGATCCGAAGATTTTCGGTCTTAAGCGGTTGATCGATGGGAAGAGTCGAGCTGAAGAATTATTTATTTATTATCTATTTACATGTGTGTTTAAATCTTCAGTTTCTTACTTTTGACTGAATTACCATATAATGTTTCTAGTAAAATAGCGGCAAACATGTAATTATACTTATTGTACCTTCATTTTTGCCTATAAATTGGGGGTCATTTCTACAATAAAAGACTGATAAATCAATGGTAAAAACTCTATAAGCTTTAACCTATTGTCGCACGTGCAAGAAGACATGCTCGCGCGCACACGTACACACAGTCTCTCTCTCTCTCTCTCTCTCTCTCTCTCTCTCTCTCTCTCTCTCCCTCTCTCCCTCATCTTCGCTCTCTCTTGCTACACTATATTCATTTGGTGTGATTCGTTGGACAATCTCAAATTTAATATCCTAAGAAGTGCGGTGAGCATGAATTATGTCACTAACAAGAGGAAAAAAACAACAAAGAGAAGAAATCTTGCAAGGAGATGCAACAAGTATGGAGTGCACCAAATAATTTATGCAGCATCAAATTCAAGAACTGAGAGACCAAATGCTTGGTCAGATAGCAGACATGATACTGAAAGCACTAGCTCAGAGAATGGAGCAAAATCCTTACAAACAAGCACCCCGAAAGCAGAACCCTTGACTAGAAGAACTAGCACTCAACGGTCGATGGGTAACCAGGCCTCGGAATGACAAGGAAGCTCTTAGTACTAAGATAATGTTGGATCTGATCATTGAACGTGTTGTGATATATATGAAATTTAAAATATGATCGACAACGAAGTGAAAAATAGAACGAGAAAAACTTCACATCAAAAGAACACACAAATTTACGTGGTTCGGCAAATTGCTTACATTCACGGAGTTGCAGAGGATTTTATTAATTGCGGAATTTACACCAGTGGATCTCTTCAACAATTACAAGAAAGAAAATTCTTACTTCCTCTCTCTCTATATCCGAGAGCCACAACAGAAGACAAATTCAAAGAAAGAAAACACCGCAAGCAACAATTCCTTATTCTTGTCTTCACCTTAAGCAAGAACTCCTTCCTGCCTTCACCGCAAGAAAGAACTCCTTCTTCTTGTCTTCAATGCAAGAAAAAACTCCTTCCTATTTCCGCGAACTGAAGGAGACGAACCGCGAACTGAAGTAGGCATAGGCTGTTGGGGACTGAAGGAGATGGGGTGTTTTCTTTCATATTTTTCTAACATTGTGGACCCGTCTCTGCTTTTTTGTTTCTCGAGAGAGAGATGGAAGATGGGGAGCTTTCTGTTTCATACACAAAAGACAGAGACGGGAGTTGTTATTTCGCGAGAGAGGGAGACGGGGAAAAGTAGGCGGGAGCGATTACAGTAAGTTTTTTTTCTCTATCGGGCTCCATGTCAACAGAACTAACAACATTTAGGGCGCACTGAGACCCCTTGCCAGCCGAAGAATGCATTCTCTTGGCAGATCTCTGCCTCTGACCCCCAAAGTTCAAAATTTTGTCGCTCGACTCCTATAAAGGGGCGGTCCAATCCAATCTGACCTACCACGTCGTGTTATTTAAATCGTTTGTTTGTCTGTTGAGGATTACTAAAATGTTGAAGTGTCGTTTTTTCTTCAACATGCTGAGGGAATCGGCTCTCAAGTGGTTTAATGGGTCTCCTGCTAGGGCAATCACCTCTTTTGCTAACTTTAAGAGGTTTTTTGTCATACAATTTGCCAAAGCACGAAAGCAGCAGAAAAGCTCGCAAGACTTGTGATAGGTTAGATAGAAGCAGCATGGAGCTTGTGTGCCTACGTAACTAGATTCCAGAAAGAGATACTGGAAGTGTAGGACCTATAACCTGGAGTAGCGCATGCAGCCTTATCCCAGGGACAAACAAGAGCACAATTTATATGTGCTCTATGCATGCAACATCCAAAAAACTTGACTAAACTAATAGAGCCAACCAACATTCACATTACTGATGAGGAGTACCCCGCATGTCATAAGGTGAAATTATCTGACTATTGCCCATAGAAGAGGGTTCAAAAGAACAACAGGTGTTCAACGTTCTCCCATTCATCTCGAGCGTGAAGATAGTTGACCGCCCTGGGAGAATAGGGGGACTGACAGGAACAAACACCTTGGAGAGCAATAGAGGTATATTGACCAATGGTCATCTCACTATATTGAATGTCTGACAAATAAACACGAGGTATCAAGGACCACACCCTGAGGGTATCAATGGAGGAATTAGTAGAATCCATCCAAAACAAAGAATACTTTAAAAAGGCATCCCCTATGAGAGATGAGCATTTATTTGAGACCTTAAGATGTATTGCTCATACCTCCACAACCATGGCCATGACACCGAGGAATGTTGACACCTCTGGAGCATGGTCGAGGAGTTAATAAGAGTAGGAAAGGTTGAGTTCTTGTTGTCTGAAGTGGCGACATAAAGACATGGGAAGACTCTGCCCGATGAAATTTTGGATGAACTCATAAGGGTCAACTCCATACACATTAATGGATTTTTTCTGGTTATATTGGGAGGAATCAGAGAACCTTCTAGACATGTCAACCAAAAGAGGCTCTAGACAACCGACCTTTGCACAATCGCCTTCATTCTCGAGCGCGACAAACATCCACCAATCACCTTCACTGATGATGATCTACCCCTAAGGGGAACCCCTACAACAATGTCATCGTTATCACAGCCATGATTAGAAACTACCAAATTGATAGTATTTGGACCGACATGAACAATTCAGTGAATATTCCATTTGAACCAATGTTTGTTAAGATGAACTTTCCATTTGAACGATTGACAACACTGGTCGGACCACTCTTTGGATTCTCATGCGAGGCAAAGGAAGCCCTTGGAGGGATAGCTTTGTTGGTCACCTAAAGAGAGGGTGAAAACAATTCACGCACATGGAGGATTTTTTGGTGGTAGAGTTGCCGCTGACTTACAAGGAAATCTTCTGCCGCCCACTCCTGAACGACTATAAGGTTGTGGTCACTACATACTACGTGCGGTGAAGTTTGCGGGTGGCGGTGAAGTTTTCGGGTGGCGGCGAAGTCTTAAAAGTTCGAGGAAACTTGGAGAAGTATCGAACCGTTGCCTTCAGAAGGTTTGACACTGTGGAGCAGAAATCACTCAATCTTCAACACCGAAGGGAAGGGTGTCTCGGAACCAATGAGATAATCCTTGAAGTACCATTGAACAAAAGGGAGCTAGGTAAGTGTTTCTTAATTAGTGAATCTTTTGATGCAGGGCACATATACTTGCATATTTTAACTCTCTGGGAGCACTGTGACTTCATTACCTGGCCAACAGCGGAGATGTCGCCTGCTATTGATTGAAGATCGATCTAGTCGTCTGATCGTTGAAGAAGAAGATTAGGTCCCCAGTTAAGCTGCTAGTGGGGACAATCTGGGCAAAGGTGTTGAAGCTCATGAAAGCTGGCTTCATCCAAGAGGTGCAATACCCCATCTTGGGTTTCCAATGTAGTCATGCCGCAAAAGGCCAATGAAAAGTGGAGTATGTAGGTCGACTTCATCAATCTGAACTCTGATGAAGTGATCGAATTGAAACCACAAGCCGAAATGGTCGAACCGAGCCACTTGTCGAAGTGGTCGAACCAACCTAAATTACCAGGAAAGACCATCATTACACATAATAACATATGTTAATTTTTACTTATGACGTCGCCTGATAGTCGCATCTGAGTCTTTTCACCAAGACATTGCGGGCAGACATACTGTACAAAATGTAATTTTATATTCTACTTCTTCCATGTATAAAAAGAGGTCAGAGAGATTCTTAAAAGTGCACCTCTTTTTACAACCTTAAAAAAAAGGATTTTACTCTCTCTCCCCCCCCCCCCTCTCCCTCTTTTCTCTCTCTTTCATTATGAGAGAAAAGTAGAGATCCTTTAATCACATTCCTTTACACATTCCCCTTAAAGATAATATCTTTATCAAGTTATATGAACACACATACAATATGAAATCCTGTGTCCAAAAATATTCAACAAATATTATGAGCGATAGATCTATCTTCTTTGACTACTAGCTTACTCTCGGTTATGGAGTTGAGCCATCTAGGTACCCATCAAATTCATCATCTTTGAAACATCTCTAGACTTGAAAATGTCATGTTGGATGATTATTTTTGGTCAGTTGAAAGCTGACAATATTCTCATTGTTAGACGTTAAGAACATTAGTTGGGTTGCTATAGAAATTAGGGGGTGATTTTCTGTAATGTATTAAAGACTTTGTTATAAAATATAAAGCTGAGATCGATGGCTCATTTTGATCAATTTGTAAATGAACACTTGGACGCATACTGGCTGCCAAAATATCATCTTAATGGCTTTTGAACTTTGATAAACTAGTTATATGCTCCCAGCCGCTCATGAAGTCACCAATAACCATGATAGTTCTATATTAATAAACTTAAGGAAGATTTACCAACATACCACTCAATTCTTATTTATTTACGGATCTAACTTCTCTTACTTCAAGTAAATGTGTATTTCACTTTTTTTAAGTTAAAATAATATATATTTTTTATGTGATATGTAAGATTTGGGGTATAAAGGTAAAATATAAAATTTTGATGCTTCATATGTAAATGCATAGGAATTGGGCGGCATGCATGTAAATGATACTATGCATGCACAGACGCGCACAGACACACAAAATATATATGTACAATATAAACTGACCAATAATTCTAGATGCTTACCAAATTTATAGTTGTGATCGATCGATCAGCCATAGATTATAGTATCTTAAAAATAGTACTTCATACATAGCAAAAATTAAGTTGATTTGTGTTGGACAAATTGAACGTGAATCCGAGTTTAATTCAACAAAAGTTGAGGTTTATCGTCGGATTTGCGCTTGTTTTTCAACCGTTATTTTTCACGGGTAAATCCAGGGTTGATCGTGCAATTTGCGTCCGTTTGAAAGTAAAAATAATTCGTCGTAATTTATTTGCATCTTATTGGGTCAAACTAGCATCGGTTTTTGTTGAGACTCCACATGTTTCCAAAGTTGGCATCGAAAAAATTGGAAGTTAAACTTAGCGTCAGATTTTTGACAGACAATATCGAAGATTGATGGAAAATAATTGTCGTATGAGTGTTAGATTATTCGACGTACAATGGATGCAAATCAGACGCAAACCTGTTACACAGAAAAATAATATATACATAAAAGAACAATTACATTTACACAATCTTCACGCAACAAAAAATTCACATCGCACCATATTTTATATAGCCACTTTAACACATGTTATAGCTCAATAATGAAAATTAAAATACCGTCACAAATTGTCTCAAATGACAAGAATAAATTAACCCAAAATTTTAAAGTAAATATCCAAATTAATGCTGAAGAATAATAATAAATAAATAAAACATAAGAAGTGACTCTTACCCATCATCCTCCTCCTCCTCCTCCTCCTCCCCCTCTCCTATGGAAGCCATCGATAGCTTGCGCCGGCGATTTGCTAAACACTCTGCCTGGCTTGCAATCGAATCTTCGACCCTATGTTGGCCTTCTAGCATCTGTTCATGCAACTGGTGGAGCTCTTCATTCATTGCAGCGGCCTGCCTGGTAAGTGCATCCTGATATGGCTGTGAGGAGCTCGGGGAACTCAATACTGGACCATGGAAGAGCTCGACCACAAAGGTTATGCCCATCGCACAAAGGCCGTAGACTCTCCCCTTCTTCTTCCTCATCACTTGAGTTCAAAGCTCGAACTTGGATTGCACAGTGGTAGAATGACTACCACTGTTGCCTGCGGAAGTCTGGGACTGCGTGACCAAATGCTTCTCCCGGAGTTGCTCAAACTCTTCCTGCATAATTAAAACATTGCCTAATTCTTACTCTGATTGGTAAGAGTCAAAATAAAGTTTTAATTCTTTTTTTTTAATTTTGCTTACATCAACCCATCGAGAATGCTTTGAGACACATTGCTGCATCCCCAGACGCCAATGAGTTCAGACATGCAACTCCGCAACGGAGGGCTCACGACTCAATCCCTTGGTCTGTTTAGCGTATAAGATTGATTAGCGCCACATAATTATATCAAAGATTGAATTTTTAAATATTTAAAAGAAACTTATCAGCCTCTAGTAGTGCTCCGTATGAGAGATTGATTCTTCAATATGGAGCTCAGCTCTCCTGGCCCCCTTTATCGCTTGATTCGCCCGGTTTATCTGCATCTTCCTCTCAAAAGCAGGAGATGCCTAGGTTGCGGTCAACTGACCTCAGAGCTCCTCACCGATCCAAGCAAGCCGCTCGCCCTTCCTGTAGGTTGTGGTGAACATGTCCCCAAGTCGATGTCTACCCCGAATCATGAAGATTCAACGGTTCTGGTGGTGGTGCTCTAGGAGCCAGTGAAGGACCTCGACAATATAAAAAATAATCCATGTTTTAGTATGACAAAATAAATTAAATTTACAATTCTGATTCAAATTACACGATCATACCTCGAACTCCCTGAACCACAAAATATCTATATGCGAGTTAATTAATTAATTAAGCACCGCCTCGCCTTAGGTGTATAGATCATAATTAGCATGGCCCAAATTCATTTTATCATTTAAATTTAGAATTTGTAATCCTACCCCAGTTTTCATTTGCTCGTGTACACACACCAACACAAAAGATCGAAAGAGCTAACTTTTCCTCATTCTCATCACATCTCCTTTCTTTACTTCCAATTTATGACAGAATCTCCGTCCAAAGATCAATTGGGTGGTTTTAGAATCTTCTGATCATGCCAATTTTTCATCTTTTATTTATAGATTTTTGCATTTTCATAAGATTAATTTCTAATTTCCTCAAGTTCATTTAACTGTAACAATCTCTTCTCACCAGTTTCTTTCAAATTATAATTAAATTTTTTAACAACCCAATAAACTTTATGTTGTAATTCCACTAATAAGTGACAAACATTTCCAAATATGAGTCTATATGGTGACATTCCTATAAGAGTTTTGTAAGTAGTCTTATAAACCCATAATGCATCATCAAGTCTCGCAAACCAATTTTTTTTTTTTTTTGGATTAACAATCTTTTCTAATTTTTTCTTAATTTCTTGATTGGATACTTCTACTAAACCATTAGTCTGAGGATGATAAGTTGTGGCAATCTTATATTTAATACTAATATTTTCAACTAATCTCTCAATCATTTTATTTTAAAATGATTTCTCTCATCTGTAATAACTACTCTTGACATCTCAAATCTACGAAAAATTTATTTCCTTAGAAATTTTGCACCACTTTGAGCATCAATTTTGAGCTTATTGGACAGTTTAATATTGATATTTTGATTTATTTTGGTTTAATTTAAATCATCAATTTTTTTTTTGTTTGATTGATTAGTTGGTTTTGTTTTAGGTTTACTTAAATTCTGATGACATCAATAATTTCAATTTTAGGGTTAAATTAATGTGTTTGTGTTTCTTTTAATTTCAGGGTTCCTTAGTGTTGAGGGGAGGAATTGAGTGAACTCAGGGTCCAATTGTGGTGATCCAATTCCCTTTTCGGTTTAAATTTTGATGTTAGGTTTTTAGTTTATGGTTGTGATATAAAAGGTGAGCCCTTCCTTAGCTTAGAACTGGCCTCATACCCAATTGGTTTGTTCTAGATTAAAGAGGGTTTAGGGTGGTCAATAGTTCTTCACAGGGATCCCTAGGATTTCAGGCTTTAATGGGGTTGCCTAGAGAATCTTCCACTTATAGGAATTCAATTTTTGCTCCTATTGGTTCAAAACCCTAATCATCCCAACAAAAGGTTGGGGATTTGGGGCCTAGCCTAACCTTTGAAACCCTAACTAAATATATATTGGTTTGAGGTCCTATATAGATGTTGGTCCCATTGCCAAGCATCTAAGAAAGTCATTAAAAAACCCTTAAGCTAGATCCCATAATATTATAGAGAGGAAGGAGGTCCCCAAAAAAATGAGGTCAACAAGAAGTTACGACGACCAGAGTCGACGAGAGATGGGAAGAGCTTCAATGTCGCAAGACGGAAGAAAGGAGTCGCAAGCATTTCGAGGACGCACGAAGAAGAAAATGAAATGGAAGGCGTGAGATGGGTTTTTAAGGTTTATTGAGTTATATTTTCCATCTACCTTGCATATGTTTTTTTTTTTACGCTTTTAAGTAAATATTTTGATTCAATTTATTTGACGCAAATCTGACTCCAAAACAACCACAACTCCCCTATAAATTTCGTTGTTGTGAAATAATATCTTGCCTCGAATAATCAGAAGGTAATCCAACGCTAATTACGTCGCAAATAACATCAACTAATTTACATCTGCAAATAGATGCGTCAAAAAATTCCGACGCTATTTTGAACTTCTCCAATATTGATAAATTTTCTTAATGGATGAATAATTTCATTGGCGATAAGATTAATTAATGCTAATGTCATCACTAATCCAATGTTGATATATCAAGCTCACTTTTTATGTTTTAAAAAAATGACCAATATATATAATTAATATAAAATATAAATCAATAGAATTTGACTTTAATGTGCTTAATCTTTATAGTCTCTTATTCCTTTTTCAATGTCGACTAATTTTGATCAAAGTCTAAGATAAGCCTAATCACCAAAGCAAAAAAAAATCATCTCTTTACAGACGCATCTATCACAAAAGAAATGAAAAAGGAAGCCCACCTTTGAAATTTGTTAGTTTTTTATTTGACCGAGTCAACCTATATATATAATATTCATCTCTTTGATTCTAGCTCCCGAAGTAGGAGCCGACTTGGATTTTCGCAAGAAACATTCAT
>NEWO01000002.1:949673-989361 GCA_003013225.1 Phalaenopsis aphrodite
TTCCAATTATTAACAAGCTCATGGGTGTAAGGATTTGCATTAGAAAGATACGAATCTCAACGGCAAATAAGTGGGTATAAATTCATCCCGTTAGAAATTTGTCAGCCCTCATAAAATTCGTGCATGAGCAGTAACATTCACATATACTTAATCTGCTATTTGGTTTTTTAGCTCTAAAATTTGAGTAATTTGCAAAAAGTATACTATTTATAAAAGTACCATCTAAAGTGTTGGAAACTAAACTATTAGGTATGACTAATATATTAGATAAGGGATAGATGCTGAAGTGGAATGTAACGAGCCAGCGGAGCTTGCGAGCGGAAGCATCTGTCCAATCGGGGGAGTTATGTTAGGCAGGTTGGGAGTACGGGGGCAACACCCCCACGGTACGGTATATGAGTAATTTTCTAATTACATATTGTACTATAGAGTTATATATATGTCTTGTTTTGTAACCCTAGGTATATTCTACACTATTTTCTGAAATTAAAAGAAAATCGCTGCTCTGCTTTTAATGACGTAGACATTTTTTTTCCGAATCACGTTAAATCTCTATGTTTTCTTCTGAATTTGTGTTGATTCTAGTTTCTTTGCCCTAAATTGCTCAACATAAACCTTATGTGAATATCAAAGGATACAAGAACATGTGTGCGTTACATTTTTCATGAATTATTAAGAATGTAAAACCTAATTTAATTTAAATTTGGGCTTAGAGGTTTTATAGTTGCAAAATATTATAATTATATTTTTTGATATTATGCCTATGAATACTCTAATCAAGGATTGACTTTGTGTTATGGATAAATGAAATGCGGATTAATTTGCCATCATAAGTCTTGGATCTCCCAATGTTTTCCCTTGGCATAAAATTTAGCATTTTATAGTTAAGGGTTAATCACCTTATTTACTCATTATATGGAAATAGAACATAAGATATATAGTCTAGCCAATTCATTAAGGAGTACCACTATTAGCATAAAATAAGAATTCATTAACCATTTGGGCTTATAACTCAATACATAGTGTGGCATGAAAGATTTAAGTTTCTCTCTCATACGAAAAACTTGTGAGTCATGTGAATTGATCGACCTGATTGATCATCTTTAACCGAGTAAGATGGAAATATTCTCTTAAGAGTAGCTCAAGGCTAATATGAGTATGTGAAAAGGGATATGATATTTTCTCAAGAGAATAAAATGTTTAAATAGACTTACAAAGTTGATAATGAATTAATAATCTTGATAAAAAAGTAAGGACAAAAGTGCTAATAAAAAAATTTTCCCTTGATATAGAATAATAATAAATTAGACAGCTCTCAACCCTTTAGTAGAGGGTTTTTCAAGAAGAACTGAAAGATATTGACTAATTTTTACAATTATATGTATAATATGATATTGGCTTTTAAGGGAAAATACATGTTTACATTGCATTTATTTGAAAGCTCTGACACAAATCAAATATTGTGAAACATCGATGAATCACACAAGTATATGTCATATAAGTCGTATACGAAACATAGTTCATGTATCGATCCCATGAAGAACGAACAAACTCTCAATGTTCGAAGAAATTCTAACTTGTTGGATTCGAGTCTAGCCTGAAGGTTCGATTGTTGGTGATTTTTGAAAGTATCAGCATGATTTTTACAAAGAGGGAAAATCATAATTTAAATGTGTGAAGTAATCAAAAGTGTGAGAATATCTTCTCTGATTTGGATTCTAAAAGCTTAAGATTAACAAAGTGATAGAATGAATAGTGACACTCATGAGCAGTTTTCTTTGTTAGCCTCTATAGATGACAATAAGAAAGTTTGAACATCAAACCAATTTAATTCCCTAAATCAGGTGAGAATCCCAAGATTATGTATTTTCCTACAGAATTGCATATACCTAAGAGCAATATCACTATTGTTCTAAGTTAATGAGTTTAACCTAGTTGTTTTACTAAGGACTCTTTTGAAACTTAAATTTCACAATGATTTTTAACAACTCAATTGACCATATTGAATGTAAATGAAGATTTAAGGGTTAAAATACCACCACAATAAAGTTTCATTCAAGTATCATGCACAAAATTAAACTCTAGAACTTTTACTCACCAAATTAGAGAAGAAAAGTATCTTAATTACTAATCATGCTTTCAAGCAACATGTAACAAATTTACTAATCAAAGTAAGCAACTTACACAAGTTGACAACAAAAAATCAAGAAAGTATTGCATCCTTAGTTGCAAATTTGTTCTCCTCTTCCTCTTCATGGTTCCTAATGATCACTAAGTCTCTCGAACTAACTTTAGAAAATCAAAATTTAATCAATTATGGGAGGAAATGAAGAATCGACTTATTAAGAGATATATAGGCACTTCATTTAGCACATTAGATCATAAGAAGCTACAATAGCTAACCTATTGGGTTGATTGCTTTGATGAAAAAAACATCTAGACAAGAATGTAGTGTGGATGTGATGGATTAAGGCACGTGAGCCTTAAATCACCACCAATAGTTATAATATACTTATGAAATTTGAGTCTTTATTATCCCTTTAGGCCTCCCTAATATGATATTCTTTAATAAGAGACTTTCTTAGCATTATATTCACCAATAAGAATAGTCCAAAGCTTTTATGATGATGAAACTTACGTTATTTTCACAAGTTGATGATTGACCCTTTCTTTTACTCTAGAATGGAGAGTAAAGTAAATGTTGATTATAAGAGATTTTTGTTATAACATATAATTTGTTAAGATGTGTATTTTGAGAGAATGAAATAAGAAATAGACATTAGTTATTTATTCTTACCAAGATATTTTACCCCCCCCCCCCCAAATTATTATATTTTTTTTGTGTTTTGCATCCCTTTCTAATTGACTTGTCACCATCTATATGTATTATAAGATGTTAGAGAAGAATTAAGTAGCTTTCATATCCTGTGAGATTTACAAGAAAGAGTAGGCACAAGATGGATTCTAGTGCGGTAATAGCATTTGTCATATGTTGGGCAATGCATTTAGCTTGGAAATTATTAATCGCTTGAAAATTGATTTGAATTTTGGATCGGATGAATAAGCCAGGTGAAGAATCCATAGACATAAAAAAATGCCAAAAGCAGTTAAGAAAATGAGAAAACCATAAAATCTTGTAACCCCCACATTAAATCAAAGGTAAAGATGTAATTTCTATCTTAGTAGCTCTCTATCTTCTATAAATAGATATTTCAATGCATGTAAAGGGTTTTTTTGGTTCTTGAATTCAGACCCATACTTTAGAGGAGTCTCCCCTCATTCTCATCTCTGTAATCTTTTTTTATATATATAAAATGGGTCACAGAACCCGAGAATACCCCAGTTCGCCCCGAGAGAGCAAGTCTGTGTGTGTTCATCCTCTCTCACCATATATTTATCCCTCTCCACTCTTCTTCCTACCGCTCCAATCCATGGGCATGCCTCACATGACAAATTTGGATTCAACATGCATAAATATATTAATTACATCATAAGAGGTGATCCCATAAGCATATTAAGGTTGAAAGATTAAAGTTTCAAAATCAAAATTAGTAATTCTTATGAAATATTCATCATTTATAGAACAAACTTGTAAAAAAACTAAGAGAAAAATAAGAATTCCTTATATAAATAAACTTGTGTCCTTAAGAGAAGTAATCTGAAAAGAATAAGCTGTTAAAATAGTACTGAAAATGCAATGACTTCATATGGAGCTTGATGTTGCTTGTCGGTGACATAGGATTGATCATTTTGTGGGCCACTTGGGTTTTGTTAATTTTAAAATTCAATTCCGTAATGTGAATTCTTAAAAAGCTCAAACTTGTCATATCTCGAAATAAAAACTCCATTTTGATTTAATTCACTACATAAAGAGAATAGTTAGTGTGCTTAAATTTTATAAAAATAAGTGTCTAAGATAATCCATGGCTATTAATTTAAGGTCATTCTAAACCCACAGTTTATTTAAGTGTCAAATTAGTCTTTATATATATGTTTAATATGATCTAAAATAGTCTTTATCATGAAATATTATGTAAGTGCGACATAAGGGTGTAAATGGGTCGAGTTGGCTAGAGCTCAGCTACTTAAAGAGCTCACTAGATGAGCTTATCGAGCCACGAGCTAGAGCTCAACCTCAAGCTCATCCTGCCTTGGCTCATTTGCTCACGCATCGACTCGATCAACCTACCGCTAGTCATTTCGATATACTTTCTACAGACCTATTGGTTCATTCTTCTCCTCCTGCCGCCACTATTACATTCTCCTGTAAGCTCCCCTAAAAACTAAATTTTTAATTCAAATTTGTGTACTGGCTATCACCACTAAGAGCAAAACATAAAATTTTAATTCAAATTTATGGATTTTTATAATTTTCTTATTAATGTTTCATTTTAATATTGGAGTTATAAGTTTCTATGATGCATTTTTATAATCACAAATAATTTTTTTAGTATTTTTTAGTCATCTATCTTTTTATTCAATCCATTAGATTATCGTGAGATTTATTTTCATATTAATGTTTCATTTTAATATGTTTTTGGGTACATGTTAAATACTGTAATTTTCTTTCTTCTTGATTGTAGTTGATGTGATAAGGACAATAAATTTTTTAAAGTAAAAAATATGATTACATGAATCACTGCTGATACTCATTGTTTAGAAGCTTTGTGAGTGAGCTTCGTTCTGGCATCTTTTGACACTTTGTTCAGCGTTGTGTTAAAGTATTCACTTGTGTTCATTTGGTTACTCGTGTTGATTGGCGACCCGGTTTCTAGGGAAATTTTCAATTGTGATATCATTCAATTTGGGTTTTAGTCTTCGCTCATGCCATTTGCTAGGTCGAACCTTTGGTTGTTTGCTCATCTCGTAGTTTTTCGTTTACTAGCACTCGAAGGGGAGTTTTTTGTTTATTTGTCCCGAATATGAGCTTTTTTTGCACGCCTCAAAGGGGTTTTTTACTTGCCCCTGAGAGGACTTTTATGTTTGCTCGCTCCGAATAACAATCTTTTGTTTGTTCCCCCTGAAGGGGAGATTTTTTTTTTTTTTTTTGATTGCCCTGAAAGGTTTTTTTTCCCTCATTCAGGTGGGGATTTTTTTTTTGCTCACCCCGCAACGGAGTTTTTTTTCTCGCTCCGGAGGGAAGTTTTTTGTTTGCTCATCCCGGAGGGAAGTTTTTTGTTTGCTCGTCCTAGAGAGGAGTTTTTTTTTTTTTTGCTCTCCCCGAAAGTGATTTTTGTTTGCTCGCCCGGAGGGAAGTCTAGTTTTTTTCTTGGCCTTGAGGGGAGTTTTTTTATTTGTTTGCCCCATATGGGAGTTTTTTGTTTTGTTGCCCATGAAAGGAATTTTTTTACTCTTTCTGGAGGGCACTTTTTAACTAGCTTGTCCCTGAGATAAGTCTTTCTTTTTTACTCACCCTAGAGAGAAGTTTTTTATTTGGTCACCTCTGGTGGGAGTCTTTTGTTTGCTAACCTCAGTGGGGAGTTCTTTTTTTTCCCCTCAACCTGGAGATGGGACTTTAATTGTTAACGTCTTGTTCGCTCACTCGAAACCGAGTTTCATGAGTGGCAGCTGAACTTGATACTGCTAGAGAAATTTATGTCATAACACAAAATAAGTTGTGAAATAACACTTACTTTTTTTGCTGAACGAGTTGTAAGTTGCTCGAAATTAATTGAGCAGTGCAAATGTACAATCGATCAGCTAGTTTCCGCCATTGGGAACTCACCATCCTTTTTATGGGACATGCCTCCTAGCCAAATCCTCTATGCTGACGATTAAAACAACACACGGCTCCAGATACGTTGTTGCGTGAATTGCTTAATGTGTTTCCTGTTATAAATGTCTCTGAAACGTATTTCTCCTCATTTGTGTTGTTTCCCTTCTTGTTAGTAGCTTTCTCCACACTCACTGCACTTTTTAAGTTGTTGAATCTAAATTAAGTTGTTGAATCTAAATTTATCCCGTGAGTCATTCCCAACAATTATAGCGGTGGGGGGAAGAAAAGACTGAGAAGGTAAAAGAAATAAAAGAGCACAGATAGACTTGTCCCGTAGGGGCGAACTATAATTTTCCCAGAATCTTTGACTCCTTTTATGTATCAAAATAATAGTTAGTTTGTGAAGTTGAGAAAGTTCTCCCTACATGAGAAAAATCAAGAGAGAAAAACTCATTTTTTACATACTATGGACTCTCTATTTATAACAGAAAGAAATGATCAAGTCTAAAATTACATGTTTGCTACTACTTTAAAGGAGGAGTTACAGATTATTCTGTTTTTTTTTTTTTTATTAATGTCTCGTTTTAATTTTGAATCCCCTCTGGCAACGTGAACTTTAAGGATGTGGTACTCGAATTGTCAGACACAATAAGAATGATCAGAGGCTCTTATAATAACCTCTGATCATTTCTTTCCAAATATATATATATATATATAAACTTGCTAACAAAAGAAAATTTATAATAATAATTCAACTTGGTTGACCAATAATTGGAAGCAAATGCATCATTATTTAGGATTTTCAAACTATCGCTCTATTATCATGGCAACCATCATAACTATTATATTCGGTCAACAAACAGTACATATAAGATAGTTGTAAAAAATGGCCACCCAAGACTTATGCCATATATAGCATTATTTTAGAGTTTTGAATTGGTTGATCCCAATCAAATAACGGCAACGGCAAAGCCAACGAATTATGTTTATTTTCGTTATTAGTACTTATTTGTCATAGATTATGTGTTGTGTTGATGGATAGATAAATATTTATGAGATTGGCATTCATTAGTTGTAAGTTGTAAAAATTTGATTGTTCTTTTATATATATAATTTAAATTTTATACAGTTTGGTGTCGGATATTTTTGATGGTTATACATTCGATAATTTCTAACGCATTTTAATACGTTTCAGCATTAAATAACCTTCGACAGATATAGTCGATGCAAAAGACGACGCAAATTTGTGTCTGTCAAAAGTGAACGTAAAGTTGTCGACACTGTCTGCTGCTATGCTAAAGCTGGAGACATTCGATCCCAATTTTTAAGTGGACAAAAGTTCCGACACAAATCCAAACTATTTTGCGTTGGAAAATGATTTTAAGGGACATTTACATCCATGCAGGGGTGGACCATTGTACCAGAGGGGGCAATTGCCCCTCTTACCCCCTCTGAAATATTTTTTGCCCTTCGTTACCCTAGTCCCTCCCATGTTGAGTGTGCACGTCAAATTGATAATTTAAGCCTAAGACTCAAGATCATGCATTATTGTAAAGTATTAAGTCATGTGAAATAAAATTGCTTTAATTTTAGTGCTAAAACTCTTGTGATGCGATAGTTGTTGGCTCGAAGAACTACGCACGATTTTTAAATCTTTTAATGATACTCCAATTTTGAAATTTCACATCAATCCTATTTGAAAAGAATAAAAAGTTTTACATACGCACCACTCAATTCTTATGTAATTACTTATCTAATATTTGAACTTTAATTTTTTACTTATATACCACCTTACATTTGCATGAAAATATGTTTAAATGTTAAAACAATTTTACTCTGACGTGATGTGTGAGATTTGGGCGGCATAAATGTAATAGGTAAAATTTAGATATTCGATATGTAAATACATAGGAATTGGGGGGCAAGTATATCAATTGTTGACTCTTGATTTGTTTGTGAATCACACCTCAAATGTTGAAATGAAGGAAATGAGGACGAGGGAGGGAGAGATGAACGAACAGTAAGAAATAGTAAAATATCTTGTATGTTAGCTCTTTCTCATAAAATGAACTTCTTATTTATGAGGGAGAGGGTGCAATATAGTCATATTACATTTCAACCATTGTTTTAACTAGGGTTGTACGTTAAATTCTATATATTTTATATGTATAAGATTATTGTTTGGTTGCCCAATGACTCGGTCGGATGGGGTAGTATGACCTCGATTTGGTGAGGCTGATTTGATCGGCTAGGCTTTGCTGGTGTTATTGGTCGACTGAGCTTGATTAACTATGGGTCAGCTAGACTGACCCGACCGACTAGGTTTCTTGACCCTCAATCTTTGGATAAGGTGCTCCTTTCAAGAAAAAAAAAGATTGGTCTACCAAACAGAGGTTGAATCATCGTAACCTAATAGATAGACCATTCCTTGACAAGAGTATCATTTGGGATGATTATAAGGCGCTATTATATTGTCAATTATTGGTCCCTAGGAGCGCCTTTGGGAAGGCTGGTGATGTTGATAAACTAGACTTTTTTCTCTAGTCAGATCTACCGGAAGGTTGATCGTCGCCATTACTTGGCATTCTTGTAACTGTTAGCTCGAATTCTTATCTTCCATATTTTAGTCTAATTAGTTCAAATTCAGATCAGCCAGCCATTCTCCTTGCTCGATTGGCTAAATTTGATCGGATAAGTGATTCTCCTAATTTCCTGTCGGTAAGCCCTCCTTTGTGGTACTCCCTTCTTCACTGTTGGACCTCCTCGGGATATGCATGGCACATATTTCATGTACACCAACTTTTAGAGCTGATTTATAATAATAATAATAATAATGCCAGCTCAAAAATAAACCTTTTAGGAATGTGTCTCTTAAATTTTATTTAAAGGAATGCACATATTGCATCATTTTTTTCAAGCTAACCAATGGCTATGGATTGGAGTTAATGTTCTAAAACTCAACTCTCAGTTTTGTTGTCATCATAAAATTTTAGGCATAGGCAGCTTTGACACTTTAATTGGCTTAGGAATTTAACAACATTGTATCATAAATATATGCATGAATAACTTCTGTCATAAGAACAAGAAACAAGGAATTATTTGAGGTTAAACATTAATGAGTTATTAGATTTCTTTCAATCAAAAATACTAACAATTAAATTGATCTTTAAAAGAGTAAAAAAGTTGTGTAATTACAATGCTCTCTCTTTCACTTTATTTTGATGCTTAAATTGTTCCTATCTTCTATCATTATTTACATATTTTTATATAAAGATAAGAAGACGTCGAGACATCACCATCACAAGAAAAGAGTCCTAGCAATATGGCTAATCAAGTTGCACGCTTTTAGTAGTTGGATTGTGATGATGAAAATATGAAATAAGAAAAAAATAATAATAATAACTCAATAATCAAAACGTAAAGAAAATTGATCAAAGAGAGACATATCGTTGTCACATTAGTGTCAAGTAGCTAGTGGACGTTCTGATAAGCAATGGGATGACTTAAACTAAAAAGAAATCCAACCATCTCTTAAGGAGCATTATAGCCCTTCAAGGTATTGGACAAAATTACTACAACTATATATATCTAAGAATTTTATTGATAAAAAAACTTGTTATATAAGAGGATTATCTAAATGCTTATTTCAAGACTTTCACTCAAAATATGTCAAAAGCAATTTAAAATTTTCTTTTAAACATCCAAAACTAATTAAAAACAAAAAATATAATGAGTTCTTAAATAAATTTCAATCAACAGCACCAATACGAAACTTAACCCTTAAAAGTGCATAAACTCTTATGCTAGGATCTTATAAGAATTTTCTGACAGTGATAAAGTTCTCTCATCCATTTTTTTTTTCTGGCTCTTCTTTTATCATTCCCAACCCTAGAAATTTTTTTTTAAAAAAAAAAAAGAAGAAGAAACCAAGATATCACCATCACATGAAAAAACTTCTAAGAACAAAGCCAACCAAGTTGCACACTTTTTGTAATAGGGATGTGTTGATAAAAATATTGAACAAGAATTAAAACACAAAATAATAATATATTATTGTCTACTAATGCGAAGAAGCTAATTAATATTCTGGTAAACAATACAATAACTCAGAATATGAAGAAATTCAACCTTGATTTAGTGAAGATTATCAACTATATAAGATATTGGACAACATTAACATCTTTACTTCTAATAACTTTATCAATGCAACATACCTTGATGCATAGGTGGGTTATCTAGATGCTTATTTCAATTTCTATAAGTTTTTTGAATAAACCTTAATAGTTTCATTCATAATATGTAAGAAAAAATATTTTTTATTACTTGCTAAGATATCCAAAACCAGTACAATCTAAAAACATTAATGAGTTTTTAGATTGATTTTTATCAAAACATTTAATATTTAAATTAGTCCTTAAAGTCTTGTAAGAGGCTCAGATCTCATAAGAGTTTCCTAGTTGTGGTAATTCTTTCTCTTCCAAATTATTTTTTTGGCTCGTCATTTATCATTCTTAGCCATAGAATTTTAAGGAAAAAAAAAAGAGGCCAAGATATCACCATCACAAGAAAAAATCTCCAACAACATGGCTAACAAGTTGCTCTCTTTAAAATATAGGGATGTGTTGATGAAAATAGTAAATATGTAAACGTTTACAATTTAAAAATCAAAACATTTAGAAGAATGATACAAGAAGAAGAAACTGTTGCCATATTAATGTTGAAAAACTAGTGGATGTTCTGATGAGCAATATCAAAATATGAGAATATTCAACATTGTTTTAGAGCATTTTATCATCGCTTCAATGTATTGAATAGAATTAACATATTTATATCTAGTAACTTTATCAATGAAAATTTTTTGATATATGGATGGGTTATCAAGATGCTTATTTCAATATCTATATGCATTTTGAGATAAAATTTTATAGTTTCACTCAATGTATGTTAAAAAGTCTTTGTTTTATTAATATTTTTATTTTTTCTAAAACATCAAAAACCAGTAAAAACCAAGAACATTATTGAGTGAGTAGATTGATTTTAATTAAAAATATTGATACTTGCATTGATCCTTAAAAGTGAATAAAGTATTGTAAGAGGATAAGCTCTCATAAGAATAATCTTGAAAGAATTCAATCCATTTAGCATGTTTATGGCTTAAGAGTATTAATGAATTTGAGGGTATGATGATTTGAGTTACGAATGAACTTATTATATAAAAGGTAATGTTGTTAGTGTCTTAAATATTGAATGGAAGCATAAACTTCTTTATCATATGTAGAATATCAATGTTTGGCCTCATTTAATTTTTGACTTAGAATTCAATCAGTTCTAATCTTAAAAGCATCATAAGTTTCCTCAAAAGTTTTAGGAAAATCAGGCAGACTATGTATGGAAGTAGAGGTTATTAAAACATTAACATGTTCTAAGTTTTTTTGTGTGGTAAGAATCCAATGAAATTTCTCTAATTTCAAATATCAGTGATAGGGGTAACAATTGCACTAAATTCCTTGGTGAATCTCCTATAAAACGTAGCTAGACCATGAAAACTTTGCATATTGGTGAAATTCTTATGTGAGGGCCAGTTTAAGTTTGTCTTAACTTTGGAAGGGTTGGGCTTGATTCTAGTAATGGAAAAAATAAATCATCAAAAAATCACATCAATTTTTAAAAAGAAGCGCTTATTCAAGTTGATGTATAATTGTTATTTCCTTAGGATTTTAAATACTCATCTCAGGTGTTTTAAATGGTTTTTCTCACTTGAGCTAAAAATCAAGATATCATCAAAATAAACAATAAAAATTTTTCTTGTAAAGGGTTTTAGGATAGTGTTCATTAACCTCACAAATTTGCTCTGAGCAATTGAAAGTCCAAAGGGCATCACTAGCCATCATAAAGTTTATTGGCGATCTTAAATGCAATTTTCCACTCATCTCCTAATTGAATCCTAATTTGGTGATAATCGCCTCTTAAATTAATTTTTTTTTAAAAAAACTATCCCTGAGATATATCCAACAAGTTATCTAGCATAGGAATGGGAAATCTATACTTGACAGTGGTTCTACTAATGACCTGACTATCAATGCATATTATCTATGTGTCATCTTTTTTTGAGGCTAGCAATATTGGAACTAAACTTGGGCTAAACTTTCTTGAACAAATCATTTCTTATTCAAGTATTCAAATTGTCTCTTTAACTCATCATTCTTAGTAGGGTTCATCCTATATTAGGGAAGATTGGAAAGTTATGAACCCGGGATTAAGTCAATGACATGTTGAATGGACCGAAGAGAGACTAACCTATCAGATAGTTCTTTAGGTTTAACATCAATAAATTTGGAAGAAGAAAAATTGGAGACCATAACATGTATTTAAATCTCATTAATTATTTCCTTTAGTCGTAGTAAAATGTAGGGAGGTCATATCAGAAAACTCCCTTTTATGGTTCAAAAGTTAAATGATTTCTATTTTTAGAGCTGATGAAGCATTCAAGGTATTGGAATCAAGATCATAAATGATAATGTTTTCCATAAATATAGGGTTTCTTACAACTAAAAATTGAAGCTTAACACTTTTCTTAAAACTATGTTTAGATTGCAAATCAAAATTAGTTTTATGACCTGCTATGGTGGGTAACCTTTACAAGGGCTTGATAGGAATGAGCTTAAAATTATTATTATTATGTTTAATAACATAAGCACTTTTTCTACCATAATGTATTGCATTCAACTCATACAATCAAAGTCTACCTAATAAGATGTTAATAATATCCATGGGAATGACATCATGCTATATTTGATCTTTACAACTACTAATCATTATTGGAAAGAGACACCTAGTTGTGTTGAGTAGAGATCTATGATTGACCCAATTAAAATGAAAAGGCATAGGATGTGGTTCGGTCTTAAGATTTGCTATAGTAATGACATTCATTACTCTTCCTCCATCAATAACAAACTTATATCTTATCTCATTACAAATAACCTACATATTAAAAATATTCTTTTTTCTCCAATTCTCAGTTCTATTTTTTATAATAGTTAAACATCTCATTACATTTATTGGAGAGTCAATAAGGAATTCTAGGTCATAACAATAAGAGGTTTTTCATCATAAACTACCTCCATATCATCATCTATAGGATTTTTAATTTCTTCCATGAAAGAATCTAGGCTTTACATTATTTTTTTCATTTCAACCTTTTGTGGTATTTAAAACACATGATATCGTTATTATTTCTTGAACTCCCATCAGTAAGAGCTTTGGGTTATTGGGTTTGACTGGTAACAACATTTTTATGTGATGAAATGGATGATGTTTGTCTTTTTAAGTTTGAAAGATAGTTGGACTTCCTTTGATTTTTTTTATTAACAAGGCATGATGGAAGGCCTCTTTAAGAGATTTGAGGTCAATAACTTACTAAATTCTAAATTTCTAACCCAAGGTCAATGATAAATTTATTATCCAATTGTCAATCATTGTCAATGTAATCAGTCTTAGCAATCAAGTCTTCAAAAGCGTTCAAGTATTAAGTCACGAGAAGACTACCTTGCTTTAATGTCAATAATTGCCCATATAATTTTTTTATCATGATGCCTATGATAATATTTAGTTCATAGTATCACTTTCAATTCAAGCGAGAGTGTTCCTTCCTAGTCTCCATTCTTTAGATAATGTATTATTCTAATAATTTTTAGCATAACCAATCAATTTTATTTTTAGCAAATGCAACTCTTTCATAATCATCCATCTTATGTCAATAAAAAAAATCATCTATTTGGACTAACCAATCTATGAACTTATTAGGATCATGGATACCATCATAAGATGGAGCCTCAACTTTAATTGTACTAGAAATTTCATTAAAGTTTTCATTATTCTGATAAGGGTGGTCCCTTCTACATGCATTCCTAAGATTAAGTTGTCTTCTATGAAATTGCTCTTTCCCTAACTCTAAGTATGAATCATTTTCTTTTAATGGTGTAATATGAATTTGAGTATACGGTGTGGTAAGGGTTTATTATTTTAAAAAAAAATTAAGATAGTTTGAGCTTGATACTATAAATCTTGCATTTGAATTTTAGTCTCCTCAAATAATTCTCTGTTATCTAAAGAAGCAACTATTTGACTTAAATTTTCAATTTGATCTTGACAAATTGGGTTTAGTGCCACAATGTTTATATATATGAAGAGAGTGAGAAGGAAAAAGCTATAGATGAGATAGCATATGAAAATAAAATATATATGCAAAAAATAAATTGAATCTTCAATTACAAGAATTTCCAAGTGAGGAGGAGGGTATAGAGACCACTTACGTCCCAAGCTATCCTTATCATTTTTTTGCAAAGTCTCTTTTAGTTTCAAATATATTAACTTGCTTACACATATCCTCTTATTCATGTAGTTTTAAATACAAATTGCCTAAATCTACAACCTCAAGTCCTTTAGACGACAAAATTCTTTAAGTTTATACATACTAAGCAACTAGCTTACCATAAAAATTTGACATGAAATGAAAACAAAAAAGCTTAATATTTTGATTGCATCATGATAAATTTTATTTTCTTCATGTAGAGCACTCCCTTAACAATTTTTTTCACTCAAGACAAAGTTTAGGGATAGTTTCACGCAAGGAATGTAAGCCAGGCATTATAGTGGAGCTCGCTAATTAGACTTCATGCATGCATCAAAGTTTTGTAAGAAATATACTAGATTTCCAAGATATTAAAAAAATAAATCTATAATTGGAAGAGATTCACTAACTTTAACTTTTTGGTGTAACTCAAAAGCTTATAGAAACATGTTCTCCACAAAAAAAAAAAATCTTCTCAGATGTCTAAAGCTCTAACAAATCAGCTCCTTCCCTGATTCACTTTGATACTAAATATGATGAAGGTGGTGGACTTTTAATGAGATTAAATACTAAAAATTGCTATGAATATTTTTTGTTAGGTTTAAGGATATGATGTGAATATTTTGGTGCATTGTTTAACTATATAGGAGAGAATGGTGGCTAAAATATCAAGACTAATATAGATTTGGCTAATTTGAGCTGATTTGAAATATCCCCTTTAGGAAAGTGTCTTAAGATTGGGTAAATGGCTGGAAGTGATTATTGGTGGTTAGTTTAGGATGTATACCTATGATACGCAGCAAAATCATCATTTTGGATGGGTTTATAACGGAGTTGAGGGCTTGAGGGCTAGAGAACAAGACTAGGCCTTAATATGCTCTAGTTTTGTTGAGAGCTATGAAGAGAGATTTAGAATGGTTGTGAGGCTTTGGTTGTTGGTTAATGATATTAAGAAATGTTTATGATGTGAACAAGGGGTGGTGAAAATTTTAGAGTAAGAATTATGGAGGGATAATAAATAATTTTTTTAAAAAAAATTAAAAAATAAATATCTAATCTCACCAAAGAAAAAGATAACACTTAAAGACACCAAGCATCAAGCAATAAGAGAAACAATTATCACTTAAATATTTCATAAAATAACTGATGAAAATTCAATACATATAAGCCCTTTTTATAGAGATTACAACGATAAAAAATATCCATAAAATGTGGATGAAATATTGAAGGAAATGATATGTGGCCACTAATGGAGGAAGGTGCTAACCATCTTCCTAATTTATTATTTTTTTATGATCTATCATAAAAGCCTCCAAGTGAAAATTCAAATTTTTTAGAAACTGAAATTGAAATATAAACAATAAAAAAGAAATTCAAATATCTCTTCTTGATAGGCTCTTATGATGGGTTTTGAATGAAATTTTAATTGAGCACTTTCTTGGGTTCTTGCTTGGGCTCTTGTAAGTGGTCTCTTGGCTTCATTAGATGTTGTTCTACATCATATAAATGATGGTTGAGTATTGATTAATAAGTAGTGGGAGTTAAAAGGGTGATTAAAGATGTCTTGAAAAAGATTCAAATGATTTTTTGTCGGCTGCCTTAATCTCGAAAGTTGTTTTTAAATTTAATATGCATATAATATTTTTAAAAAACTAATACATATATATATATATATATATATATATATATATACACACGAATACATACATATATAGATATAGATATGTATCTATATACAAAATATATAGATATAGATATACATCAATACATAGATATAGATATGTATCAATATGTGTGTGTGTGTGTGTGTGTGTGTATATATATATATATATATATATATATATATATATATATATATATATATATATATATATATATATATGTCTCTATATATAGATATATAAATGTCTCTATATATAGATATGTGTGTGTGTGTCTATATATATTCTATGTAATAATATATTATATATAATTATATCTAAAATTAGAATCCAACCCTATTGTTATTTTTTCAATTACTTTAAACAAGCTAATTTCAAGTTGAAAACAAACAAGAATATGTAAAGCGAGCCGAAGACAAACACACTATTCACAAGCAATTTTAAAAACGAGCAAATTTTGAACAAAATTACTTTCAAACTAGTTGAACACAAGTCAAGCCTGAGCTCACTCAAGCTACTTACTTACCGGCCTAGTTCTATATAATTTAGTTCTTATTCATTGATGCATGCTCAATGAGTCTTTTCTATTGTATTATGTTAATAAATCATGATATCATAATTGATTTTAAAATTGTTTTTTTTATAATTATTATTCATTTTTTGTTGAGATGATCAAATGTGATTATATTAACAAATAGGCTAAGATGGATGGTCTTTACCATTTTGTTTTAATATTTTGAACACGGATTTGTCCATTACCTAGAAGCATATTCTTTTTGATAATATGTAGAATCATTTACCATGATGAAAGTTTAGGGAATTTTGATATTATTCAACATGATAAATTGCTATAATAATATTGTTGATCCGATTATTTTGTTATTCAACATTATTCTGTTTTATTATGATTTTTTTTTTTTTTTTGTACATCAAACTAACTCAATATTTGAATTATTTATTTTTACTTTTTTATTTCATTTCTTATAATGGCGTATTTAGGGCTGTCAAAACGGCTCGTTGTTCGCGAACAACTCGTTCGCTAAGTTAGCGAGCCGAACACGAACAACACGAACAAATATTTTTTCGTTCGTGTTCGGCTCGTTTTAGCTCGAAATACTACTAATCAATTATATATATATAGTAAAAATTATTAAATTAGATTCAAATGATGTTTTAAATTTTGCCTCAATCTTTAACATCTTATAACTACGTTATTAGGGTTGTCAAAACAACTCTTTGTTCGTTAACGGCTCGTGTTCGACTCATTTCCTTGACGAACCGAACACGAACACACTTTTTGAGCTTGAAATATAAACGAGCCGAACACGAGCAGAGCCTCGCTTGTGTTCGGCTAGTTTACACCCCTAGGCATATTAAGGTCTTTCACTATGTTGCTTGTACCATCCAAATCCTTTACTTGGATTGACCGTTATACTCTTGATGGACATTTCGAACATTAATATTATTATACCTTACAAATAAACCACCCTCGCAACCTACATTTTTCATTTTTTATCAAATTCCTAATCGTTTGATCGTGGCAAGCATAAATACATCGATTCGGTAGTTCAAAAAAAAATTACCTGGGCGCATAATTTGTAAATATCAATCTTGCGGGGGGGTCTGTATGTAATTATCCTCAAGGAATTCACAAACATGTGCTATCATCAATGAATAGCAACTGACAATATTGTAGTCTGTTAGACATTTTAGTTTTCTGGATTAGCATCAAGGACTTCATTCATCATATATGGCCTGGAAGTTTGTAACAAAAGAAAATTTACTTGTATTATAAAAAGCACAATGGCCATAACATAGTTTGTAATGAAACAGCAAACAATACCTTCACAATTAACTATATAAATATATACATCAATATACATTTAGAAAATGTATAAATTTTAAATTCATAGAAAACACAATCTCCACAGACATCTACTGTAAACACCAACTCACAAGTAGAAGAGCATCAAAAAACCCATCAATTACCTGCACTTCATCTTCTCATTGCGACCCATGAAACATGAACATTGAATTCAAACTTCAACCTGAAATATTCCAAGATTTCACATACAATAAAGGAAGAATTCTCCTAAAAGTTTGGTGAGAACCAGCCAAAGCAACATCCTAAGAACAGACCTGCACCTGCAAGGCCTAATCCAACAGCAATGAGTAGTGCATATTTACATAACCTGCATCTCTTCTGCTTCTTCCTCCCTCTTCTTCCTCCCTCGCATCCAGCTTTCGTGACTGGTTTGTTCCTTAATGGCATCCATGGAAGGATGGGGAGAACAGAAGAGAACTGGTGGTCTTTGATTCTCAGCTGGAGGAAGAGGCTCTCTAACTGTAAAATTTGAAGCCACTGCTTGTAAGCAAAGAGATGCGATGCTTGCTTGAACAAGAGCTTCACAATGTGCTCTTTCTCGTCGTAGGCTTTTTGAGCTGCTAGTTCAGCTTTTCGTGCTCGAGTTTGCGAAAGGCAGAGGGCTTCGAGCAACTTCGTCCTGCTTGGATCACTCGCTGAGTCTTGCTGGGTTTCTGGTGCAATAGCAGCGGTGATATCGGAGCTCCTGGCATCACTACACATGATTTAGTTTTGAGTTTGTATGAATAATTATTTGAAATAGATTGAGAAGTTAAGTGCAGGAAAGAAAATTTAAAGAAAAAAAAAATAATTGTTGTTCTCTTTCTATATTATAAATAAACAACTTCATTGAATATATGAAGCATAATTTTAGAGTTGACATTTTAGCATCTTGGAACATTTATAAAAGAACCAAACAATCCATATGAAGACAATCCCAGAAAAAAAAAACAATTACTAGAATAGAAGTTTAGTTTAAAAACATCATAACATACACTTTTAGTAACTGTGATATACTTATTAAAAAATGGGAAATTTACATACGCAGCTCACAATTCTTATGTATTTACATATCTCTCACCTACACTTTCATATTTACATATATGGCACTTTGATGCTTTAAACCTAGGTATGAAAAGGTAGATCTCACTTTTAAAAAGTGGAAATAGTGCTATTTTTGATGTGATATTAATGATTTGAGTGCTATGTGCATAAACATGAAAGTTTGTGCGAGATATGTAAATATATAAAAATAGTGTGCTATAAATGTAAATGCATAAAAAAATATCATTTTTATTTAGTCGAATTTGCATGTTGTTTTATCAAATAGTAAAAAGCATAAAGTTTTGGTGATGTGCTTAGTTTCTAAAAGAAAGTGAATTGATTATGCAACCATTACATAAATACTTATGCAGATTAAAAACCGTTAACTTTAAATAGCCTTGGCTTGACTATTACATATAATTCCACAATAAACATCATGATCTGCATTTAAATATCCTAACAGAAGTCTCCAAAGGTTTATCCACAAGCAATAATATATTAGTCCAGAATAAAATGCTGAAAACCTATTAAAAAGCGATGAAAATTTCAAAAACACATCCTTCCAATTAAATGTCCTCTACTTACTATGTCAAAATATCTACATTTTTCATCAAAACATTTTCATTCCTACATTCTTATATCATATTACCATCAATATTAATTTACATTTCATTTCTTTTAAAATTCCTCGATTTTCATTCTTACAATTCACAAAATTTTAAATTTGAAAGAAGCGTCCTATTTAAAGATATTAGTTCTCCATTCTATAACTTGAGATGTGTTCGGCATTTTCTATTCATTCCTAAAAGCCATTATATCCACAAACATTACTCCCTAACGACGAATCGTTAAGATTTCTCTTCGCTCAATGAAACGTATTATTTGATCAACAACTAATATTTAGGAGCTACGGGGAATGTGCATTATAGCTATATAGTTAAAAGGTAAAAAAGAAGTATAAGTTACTGCATGAAAAAGAACAGTTTGAACCCGTTCAGCCAAGTTTTTGAAAACAAAGTAACATTGATAGGCATTTGGAGGCTGAAGACATTATAGCTTCCGCAAGTGCCAACTAAAAACAAGATGGCCAATTCATTCTGGAAATCATAGCACCATTAGCTTTATTATACGAGTACCTATGTGCACATATATAAATATATTCAAATTGGCTCTACTATCCTTGAATATTTTTCAAAAAGCAATTTTATCATTTAAGCTTTCGGTTGTGTCATTAATTATCTTTTCCATTTACATCTCCCTTAATATTTTTGAGTTTTTGAACCTGCCAAATCTCGTAAAATCTAATTTTGTTCCGTTAACAATCCTTCGATCCTATATGCTTCGTCCATGCTTGTAAATATAGTAAGTTCTATAACGAAGATGTCAAAATAAATGTGCAGCGATATGTGCAGGAATAAAAGACATGCCTGTCCTGTTTTCCAGTAGTCAAAGGCGGGGGATGTGCTTGATCTGAGCGCAAATATTTTCCGTCCACATCCTTAGCTGCATTACTTTGCTCAGGATAATCATTTGGTAGGCACATACCAGAATCTAAATTGCAACCAAGCAATGAAGAGAAAATTCTGTTACCCTCCCAACTCTCAAGACAATCAAATGGATATCTACATATATGGGTGGGTCTGGGGAGATCACAATTCTCAATATTCTCCAGTGATTTCTGTGCAACGAAAGAAGCCAATTCTTCTCTATCCGAAACACGCCACCAGGGTTCGCACTTATTACTTCTCTCCCAGGGTGTTTCCAAGTCCAACTTAGCCATTTCTTTCTTTTGGGATGACAATGGTTTTGTGTCTAAAAGTTCTTTCTGGAAATAATATTCTCTGATGTCCAATTTATGCTTAAGTGTCTTTTGTGATAAAGCACCAGTTAATTCCTTCATATCCATTGAAGTTGCCGACACCATGTAGGAAGACTCCATAGGAAAGTCTTTCTTATCCTCACAGTCTGTAAATCCACCATGGTTTTCCTCATGAGTGAAAGAATCTTGGTTTATTGCTTCTTCTTCATCCAAATGCTCACTGGATAAGTCTTTAAGTTGTTCAAACATGAAATCCTTCTTGTAGTCAAAGCTGGGCTGCATCTGGAGCCACCATTTTGTGTCGGAGGGAAGATTAGAATTGACAAAGTTCCAACTTGAGGGCATAAAACCGGATGCACATTGATCATGTGCATTGGGAGTATCTGTATTACTTGAGTCGTTCTGCTGAAAAGATGATGATGATGGACAGCAGGCTAATTTTGGAGCTCTCTTAGCATCTTCTTGGACCAAGCAACGATTTGCAGCGCGCTGCCAAGCAGCCCGAGCTTCTGCCGCCGCCATTATATCCTCATTCTCAATCATTCAAGGGATGATGATCGTCTGCCAAAAAAAAGAAAAAAATTATGCTATACTCTCTTGACAAAAAAAATAAAAATAAAAAATAAAAAAAAAGAAGAAATAGAATCGCACGAAAAAGTATAACCTCACATACCTAAACTTTATGTTTTACATGTATACCACCCAAATCTTTCATATCACATAAAAAATACCACCATTTTAACTTCTAAAAAGTGAAAACACACCTCTTCATGCAAGGGAAAGGATGACGCGTATGAAACAATTAAAGTATAGGTGTTAGATACGTACCTACAGAGGAATTGAGTGGTATGTATGTAAATTTCCCTATTTTTTTATCATGCTTCTTTGTAGTTGAATTGCAACATTCTCCTTCTCTGTAGTTGTTGCAACAAAGAATTTTTCCCAACATAAAAAGATGTGTTTCTATTCTCAAGTGATGTAGCTTATGTGCTAGCTTCAAGCAAAATCCAAAATTGGAAAAAGCTTCAGCCTAGAGAGGACTTTCATAAAGCTCTGCTGCATATTTCCTGAACGCGATCTTTTTATTCAAGAAAAATTCATAAGGAACTGCCTATCTTCTAAAGGTCGTCATGTATTCTTATATATTATCATTTAGAGGAAGGCCATCCTTAGGCAAATGGTTTCCTTCATCATGGTCATCTAATTAGCCACCCTCCTTGGCTATATTTTCTTAAGACCCTTCCTCGATTGTATAAAATATCTCCTTATAATTGTAGTCCTAACTTCCTATAGATTTAAATGTTATCTTGCAAGTTGGAACTAGCCCATCAATATCAAATTAAAACTTCAAATTGATCGAAATTTTTATGCAAAAAAATTAGGTTTCATATAGATTGCTTTCAAAGAATTAAGGTTCTCCCGACTAGCTTTTCTTTAAAAACAACAAGCGTGTAATTGTCCTTATCATAGGTTTGCTAAAGACAAAATTAGTTAATTGTTGTCGGAAGATTTCCAATTAAATTTATAGAATCAACAAAAATTACAAACGTACTAGTTATTATGCACTCAGGAAACTTAGAAGCAACAAATTTGGATTCATTATTGTAAAAAATTGCACAGAAAAATAAGCGGACAACTGGCCAACAATTGCATGAGCTTTTCAGGTGCTTTCAAACTGCCACAAAGACTGGAAAAGATGTCGTCCATTGTTGGATAGGAAGTGGAGCAGCTTATTAGATTGCCTAAATAGGGATGGCTAAGAGGAAAGAACAGAGAGAAGAGAAAAAGGTATGGAAAATGTCTTTCATTGTAGGAAGCACACCTATTTATTTGCATGATGCAAGAAAAACTAAATTAAATCATTCAATAATGTAACTCCATAGAAGAAGAAAACAAACTCTAAGAAAACTCCATAACAATCTTATTTGAAATTACAATTATGAACTCCTAAGAAAATGCAATTCAAACTTGAACATAAATTATACTCTCCATCACCCATCCAATAATTCAAATTGTTTTTTCTACCAACTTTAATACTGGACCTCTGATTAACAATTTATAATCACATGTTGACTCCTAATGACTTGATCGTAGCTTCAATAGAATCATATGAAATTTCTAACTAGGGATCCCTTGGAATCAAAGATCCATTTTTTTAGATCATTTGCTCCTACTATTGGAATTGTTCTGATACATTGGTACCTAGCCTAAGGGCGATTTTGTCCTTTGTATGCCTAAAGGCAATTTAATCTTTTATTATTATTATTATTGTGCGGTATAAATAGGTTTATTATGTTTACGGTTAGGGGCATGTATGAGATTGAGTTGTGAGTCTTAAATTTAGGTTTTGGGAGAGGTTTTCTACCTCTCGAATTGTAGGAGTTTGACGGATCACCTGTCTCTCGAATTGTAGGTGTTTATCTTTGTATTCTTATTAAGTTGTTTGGATTATTAAAAGATTTTGTCCTAATTTCTATGGAAAAGCGTGTCGAATTTGATGTCAAATTGTAACAAATTAGTATCATAGCTCAAGATTTTGGGGATCAGAGTAACAGAGAGGATCAATCTACTTGATGAAGCTAACGCAAATAGAGGCGATTTCGACATACTAGACAATAAGATTGCTCGATCTAGCGTACCCTAGTGCGCAACGGCTGAGAAGAGACGTATACAGACCAAAAACTCCCATGTTTCTAATTCTCTCAAGCCGACTTCTCTTCCTCTCGCGCCGTCTACGCGATACAGTCACGATTAGAGCTAGTTGACCATGTTGCGCTGGGAAGAGCGTACCGAGACTCGAACTCCCATTTTTTTATCTTCCTCTCGCGTCATCTATGCGATACAGTCGCGATCAGAGCTAGCCGGGAAAGGCAGCGACAGGGAAGCAGCATACAGAGGCCCGAAGCTTTGGCTTTCTCCAATTTCACGGTATCTGAGCCTTATGATTGGATCGCGACTACAATGATGCGATTCAAGCTATCAGGGAATAGGCTTGCGATAGAGATCCAAATCTACCATCCACGAATTTGTGCTTAATTTCAGCTGGCAGGATTTCTATGACCAATTTTAACTTACAGACGCGATTTCAACATACGAAGCTATTGTATTTCAGTTTACTTGTATGGACACTATTCAAATCTACGACAAGCATACGCTCTCGCGATACAAACATGTGAATCAATAGACGGAATTTCAGCGTACAGGCATTTTTCGTGTTGTATTCAAAAACATTTTTGGTATGATGGAAACAAAAAAAAATTGGATAATTTAGAGAAAAAGTTAAAGTGATGAGTCAAATCAAATTTGGGATGGAGGAAAGATTCTCCATCATGGAAGGAAGATTTTTATCCATGAAAAACTGGTTTGAGGGACAATTGAGAGCTTGGAAGAGAAGCTGAGAAAGCTTGTTGAGATGCAATCTAATACCCCGCAGACAGTTCAGTTTTCAAACACTAATCAAGGGTTGACCGAAAATTCATTAGCTAAATCGAAAGAGAAAGATAACGGACTAGAGGAACATGAGGAGAAAAGCATCCACCATCAAGAACCTTATCCCAGAGCTCCAATTGGGGGTGCATTAGAAATTTTTTATGGAGACGGTTGGTCTGAAACATAGAGAAAGAATTCTGCAAGAGGTACAAAGAAGCACAAAGAAGAAAGAAGATAATTTAGAAGGGGGTATAGCTATGATCGGAGAAGAGAGTTTTACCCTCGATACCTATGATCATGCCAAGGTTAAGAAATTGAAAATGTCGATCTTCGCTAGGAAAAACACAAAGTTGGGTGTATCGGGTAGAGCAATACTTCGTGGTGAATGGGCTAGATAGGGAGAAGAAACTCATGGCGACAGGGTTATGTTTGGAGGGGAAAGCCATAACCTGGTTTCAGTGGAGGGAGGCTAGATATTAGATCCATCAATGAGAAGAATTTAAGGATTTTTTGTTGCACCATTTCCGAGCCATTCGGGAAATAGGTCTGACCTACATAAGCAATTTTATGCCTTAACTCAAGTGGGGACTGTCATAGAATATAGGGAGAGATTCAAGCTCTTGTCGGGACGGCTGAGAGGGATTACTGAAACAGGATTCAAAGAGAATTTCAAGAAGGTCCTAAATCCCGACACACGGGCATCACTCCAACTATTGAGATAGTGAGGATTGTGGGAGACAATAGAGTTAACTCAAATGTTGGAAGGAAAGAACCAGATGAAGAAGGCTAACAGGAGCAACACATATTAACTGTCATACTGAACTGCTGCAACCACGACGATACCAAAAGCTCAAACAATGGAAGTCCAAATGAAGGCTGCATTAGATAGGAATAAGATACCATGACTGGGAGCTTCACTCAAGCGCCTTACAATGACAAAAATTCTAGAGAAGCGAGTCAAGGGGTTATGTTTTCGGTGTGATGAGAAGTTTATCTCAGGACATCGTTGCAATGATCGAACATTACAAGTTTTCATAGTGCATGACGAATAGGCAGGGACTGAAGAAATAGAGACAGTGGTGGTGGAGGAACGCTTATTTTGTCCTATCTTGAGGACAATGTGTCTTTTGGAGTGGAGGGAGTATTGTTATGTTGGTACCTAGCCTAAGGGTAAGTCTGTCTTTTGAATGCCTTTATTATTATTATTATTATTATTATTATTGATACGCCACTAACAAATGTTCATCATTTAGCACGAATCTTGAGGCATGCACGGATCTTGAGGCAACCTTTTGAACAAAAAAATATTTAAACTTCAATCAAAAGTCATCCAGAGCTCCGATTTTAATAAAATTATATTCAAACTGACCGGCTCGATGAGACGGACCCAATGATATAAAAATTAGTCTAATCCGAGTCAAATCAGGCTCGGATCAAGTCATTAAACCACTGCTACAAGATTTTCGAAGGCATTGTAAAGGTCAAACGAATGTCGAATTTAACGAGTTTATAGTCAAATCGAGTGTCTCGAAAAGACGAATCCAACGAGCCCAAGATTGCTCAATTCCGACATCGTTAAGGCACTCAAATGTCCATCAAACGTCATCTGATCAATGGAAGCTCTCCGGGCCATCTGATCAAAATGGTTCATATTCCTGCTTTAATTGCACTCAAAACACTATAAGTAGAGTCTCACCCCTCACATGAAGGGGAGGAGGCTTAAGAGAGAACTTGAGGTTTTAAGAAGGAGCTCAAGTCCAAGATCATCCTCACCATCGTCGATCACCGTAGACCACCACTGACCGTCGACAACGACCGCCAACCTCTGTCGACCACCGTCGGGCACCTTTGAACGTCGTCGATCACCGCTGACCTCTGTCAACTACCGCCGACCGTCATCAACTGTTGTTAGCCACCGCTGACCTCCGTCAGCCACCGCTGACCTCCGTCAACCACCGCTTACTAGACGTCATGAGTCGACGTTGTAACGTAGAAAGCTAGTAACCCTTTCCCGCCTGTGGGACAAGGGACATCTGTAATCATCAACTTATAGTGAATTTTTACAACTGGGCTAGGCCCCGTGGTTTTTCCCTTTTTACGAGTTTTCCACGTAAAAACTTCTGGTGTTATTACAGCTTGAATCATTTTCATCTGAATGTGTGCTGAATTCTTGTGCAACGCTAAGACGATAATCAATTACTCTACCGTCGCGAATTTTCTAGCACACATCAATTATTATTATTATTATTATTATTATTATTATTATTATTATTATTATTATTACATAGGGTATAAATAGGCTTATTATGTTTTAGGGTTAGAGACATGCATGAGATTGAGTGTGAGTCTTGAGTTTAGGGTTTGAGAGAGATTTCCTACCTCTCGAATTGTAGGAATTGGAGAGATAGCGTACCTCTTGAATTGTAGGTGTTTATTTTTGTATTTTATTATGTTGTTTGGATTATTGAAGAAAATATTATTTTGCCCTAATTTTTGTGAGAAAGTGTGCAGAATTTGATATTGGATAGTAACATGATCTTCATTTTCTTTTTTCTTATAGTGATGGATCTTTGAAAATAAATTGATAATTTATTCTCTACGTTTGATGTATATCAATAATCGTATTTTTGTTTTTTTAAACATCTAGTCTAATGATTTCCTTCATCTCCTCTAAAGGTGGGAACAAACCAAATTACTATATTATTTTTCCTACTTTTACAAATATTTTTTTTTGTTCATTTTACATGAAAAGTAGAATCTCTATACCACAAATACGAACTACATAGAATTAGATGACAAGCATGCAATGGTATAATTCCGTAGACTATCTCATGAACGAAATCTCTAAATAAAATAAATCTAAAGAACATCGTATACTAACTTGACAAGAATCACTCTTTTAAAACCAATTTAGAAAATAGAGCTTTGAAATATGTTTCAAGAAGTTCAAACAGTTGTAAATTACCTCATCCTTGATTGTTCTCCTTGAAATGGATTCTCCTTAGTCAGTTCTTCTCTTCTAATGGATGGCTCTTCTTTTGTCTAGGTAGGGAGGGGCAAAGCAAATGTTGGCTTTGTTACCACAGCAACAAGAGCTTTAAAGGAAAGCATCAATGTGTTCATTGGTCCCTTCATCATGGCCATCTGATTAACCACATTTTCTTTCATATTGAGAAGACTTTCATCAATTTTATATAATCTCTCCTCAGTTATAGTTCTAAGATTCAATAAAATCACCAAAAGTAACTTTCCTAGCCTTTAATTTAAACATGACTTTTTTTTTTCCAATAGGTTAAAACTAGAGCATTGATACGAAATTAAGATTCAAAATCGGAGTGCGGACAACCTCTAAAACCAATAAAAAATTTTATAAGACAAGGAATTTGATTTCCTATAAATTAGTTGAAAGAAATAAGATTTTCCCTACTGATTTTTCTTCAAAAATACCAAAAAAAACCGTTATTGTCCCTACCTTAGGTTTGCTTAAGACAACAATCATCAATTGTTGTTGGTGGACTATATACTAAAATTCATCGACTAGAATAAATTCAAAGGCTAGAGAAGGCTTGGTCTAGCTTTGGATAGAAAGGAGGCAACTTTAATGATACCAAGATGGCTTCAACGACAAGAAGAAAAGGGGGGGGTGGAGATTTAGCATAAATTTGGATGCTTTCCACTACAGAAATCATGCTTACTTTAGGACAATATAGAAGAAAATAATTCAAAACTTCCCTAAATGAACTCAACAATAAAAAAATAAACCTCTTAACAAATTTCTACTTAATATATAAAGTATAGACTTATCCAACATAAAATAAAATGTCAATGACACAGTAGCATTTTCAGCTTCTGATGCGGGATTCTAGAGAGCGAGAGCCTTGTGACCGCGTTCTAGACGCCTAGACAGAATGGTCCAAGCAGGGCAGAGCTGAACAAAGCGGCTTTCTTTCAATTCCATTGCAATTTTTAGCATGTTTTCTATTATCCATCCTTCCTCGTTTCCTACATAAGTATTGTATTAAGATTTGGATTCTAAATTTTGTGTGTTTTCTGTTGGGGCAGTCATCGGCATCTCAGAGTTTCCCTTTGAGAGCAGCATCCAAAAGTAGAGCGGTTTTACGATAGTATCTCTCTCCCAAAGTGATGACTATCCCATTCTACCCTTCCATGTATCTTTAGGACAATATATAAGGAAATAATTCAAAACTTCCCTAAATAAACTCAACAATAAAAAAATAAAACTCTTAACAAATTTCTAATTAATATATAAATTATATACTTATCCAACATAAAATAAAATATCAATGACATAGGAGCATCTCCAGCTTCTGACGCAAGATTCTAGAGAGCAAGAGCCTTGTGACCGCGTTCCAGACGCCCAGACCGAATGGTCCAAGCAGGGCAGAACTAAACAAAGCGGCTTCTCTTTCAATTCCTTCGCAATTTTTAGCATGTTTTCTATTATCCTTCCTTCATCGTTTCCTACATATGTATTGTATTAGGATTTTAATTCTAAATTTTGTGTTTTTTCTGTTGGGCAGTCGTCGGCATCTTAGAGTTTCCTTTCGAGAGTTGTATCCAAAAATAGAGTAGTACTCCGGTCGTATCTCTCTCCCAAAGTGGTGATTATCCCCTTCTACCCTTCCCTGCATCCTTCCTTTGGATACCGTCATCATCTTTCCCTATTGCTACCGCACCACACAGCATATCTTGTTGAATGTTTGTAGTTCCAACCACCGCCCTCATTGTCCCAGCCCTCGGCTTCACTGGCATTGTTGTTCCAGACCTTCTGCTTCGCTACCACTGTTGTTCCAGGCACTTTCACTTCATCGTCATCGTAGTTCCAGACCCTTCCTTGTTGTTTCCTGCAGTCGCCAGCTCTCCCAGCCACTTCCTCCGTTGTCTAGTCCCCCTCTTTCTTGCTGCCCCCGGTGGGGTAGCAACCGCACTTGTCATTCCTGCAGCTTCCACCTCCCCCTTGCAGTCACCCACACACCTTTACTGTCTTCACACCTTACAGCCCTTCCCCCACCCTTTGCTACCTCTCTGGAAGACCAAACCCTCACCGATCACCACCACCATCACGAGATCCACCCTACTTTGAGTCGGTGTTGGCATTGGTCACAATTCCATATGTTTGTGTGTCGTGTCTATTGTAATTTCCGTCTCAGTGTGTAGGTTATAACCGCCTTTTGGTTTTTCAATAATAATATTTATTTGTTTATTGTTGTTTGGGTTAACTCAGTTATCAGTCAAACATCATCCTAATCTTTCTATCCCTTAGACTGCCATCTAACATTCCAGATTTCTTGGCATCGCGCTTTAAGTCACAATCCTCCAATTAACACCCAATCATCAACTATTGACTCTTAGAGAATTGTTCTTTCTTTTAAACAATATGATGTGAGAATTTCCATTCAAAGATATTCCTGATCATGGCTCTAAATTTTAGATTATTTGCTCCCGCAAATGAACCTTTTCACTCTCTCTTTTCTTTTAGACTTGTCCTTCCATTTCAATAAGTTGGGATGACCCATCTCTTACATTTTATATAAGATCAAAAATTAGAAGAAAAAGAAAACTTTGATCTTTTTCATCTCCCGTGAAATGTGAAATAATAGGCTTACTTTATATTTTTCCCTCATTCTATAAGCAAAAATAACTTTCTTTTATTTTATGGAAAATAATATCTCTATGTGAAAAATAAACTACTCAAAATTATATGACATGCATCCAATGGTAAGCCTTCATAGACTATGTCATTAATAGAATTGTTAGCAATAGCAAATCTCAGATTAAATTGTCTTGTAATTTCATAGTTACTCTTATTTTGAAACCAATTAAAATAATAGAATTTAAATGTTGAGCGGTAACTAACGCCAATCTCTAAACCAAAGCTGCAAAGATACGATTTTCTTCACTACCTAAATCTAAAATGACAACGAAAAAGACAGGCTTCACATGAAGCTTAACGTGAAATAATATTTCCCGAAGTTACACAATAATATGTGCATGCATCATCAAGAAAAATACAAGATTTACCTAATAANTCACATGAAGCTTAACGTGAAATAATATTTCCCGAAGTTACACAATAATATGTGCATGCATCATCAAGAAAAATACAAGATTTACCTAATAACATAACCGACCTTAACTACTTTTTTTGAATTAGTAATGAGTGTTTTTTCTTGTCTTTCAACTTTAATCTCCTTATTTGAATATAAATTCCAACATTCCTTAAGCTTGGGATCAAGTTTTTGTAGTGGTGACACAATAGTTTAGTCTCCTGCACATTTGTAGCTAAACTTGCAGCCTTCTCCTTTGTACGATTGTAAGCTAGAATTTTTGTCCCATGGAAAAGGCCGTATTTTTATTCTCAAATGTTATAGCTTTTTTCATAGCTTTAAGGACATCAATAATTAGAATAAGCTTCAAATATATGCGAAGGCTTTCATGAGAAAGCTTTTATAAAAGCTTGCTAAACAGTTGACAAAAACTGATATTCTACAGCTGGCTTCTAATCTCAGTTGTGCATTCTAGACGTTTTTTCATCATCTTGCATCAAATTCTATCACTGGATTCACTTTCCTAGTTCGAATTAGAGGAGACAGAATTGAGGCTTTAACAATTTTTTGGACTAAGCTAAATTATACTAATTAATTATACTAATTAATGTTCTTAGATTGAGAATACCCACCACAATAAAGCATGCAAAGAAATATCAAACAAGTAAATGCAAACTTTCCACTCAAAAAAATTAAAAGAATAAGAAATATATTTCAAGTAACTTAATTAATTTTCTATGACCCCACTTAAAAGTTCCATCATAGCAAGGAAGCTATAAGTTTGTTTCTACCATGAAATGAAGATATTATTTTCGTTATTTATATATTTTTCCCATTTTTTCTCCTTTTTAATGAATTCTCCTAAGCAAGGTGTGTCTTTTACTAGATGACCCTCTTTCTATCTTGGACAAGTGTTTAAATACATGCTATTGGTGCTACCTTAGCAAAAGCTTCAAAGGCAACCATTATTGTGGTCATTTCATCAACCAAGTCAGACCCGTTGTATTTCATGTTGAGAAGGCCTTCATCAAATGTCTATAATCTCTCCTCATAGTCATAGTCTCAGATTACTTTATAAAATCACCAAGAATGTCCTTCTCAGCACTCAATTTATTCATGTATTTTTCCCCTATGGATGCTCTGATGTCAAACAATGACTTAAAATTAGAGAGTGTGGGAGACTTTTACAATCCATACAAACTTTTACAGGGAAAAAAATTATGTTTCATACGAATTACTTGAGAAAATGAAAATTATACCCATTGATTTTTCTTCAAAAAGCAACATGCATGGCGGAGTCCCTACCATAGCTTTGTTGAAGACAGTAATCATCAACCATTTTGGGCCGCTTGAACATCTAAATTTGTCAAATAGAATAAATACAGCAAAGGAAGTTTGGTGGCCATCACCAAGAATAGCTAAAACTAGCAAATTTGAACTTAGTTGTAGTTGAAAACGACAGGAAGAAACAGGTGTACAAATAGCCATTGACTATAGGAGGCAGCCTTTTGATGCCCTTGATTGGGTCAATGGCTACAAGGAAAGAGGAGAGAAAAAGATTGACTAGGAGAAATTTTTAGTAACTTTCATCCCAGAAAACATGCCCATTTACGTGTAAACTGTAGCAGAAAACACTTTAGATCTTACATAAACTAACTCAATAATAGAACAAAACAAAACTTCTAAGTAAACTACTAAGCAAACTCCTATTTTCAAATTATCAGCTTATGCAAAACATGCTAAGAAATTCAAAATTCATCCTAATCATGTTGCCCTCTGAACCGCCATCCTGATTTTCAACATCAAACTTCAAATTGATGAATTGTCTTGCCCTAACAACCTAATCATTATTTTCAGTGGTGAGATATTAGAATCTCTGCCCAAAGATCATCCTAAACCATACCATCAAGACTTGTTATTCATTTTTCAGTGACAAACTGATAACAAATTACAAGTCTTAAATTAAGGAATTATATAAACTTTCTTTGCTTGCTGTGGCACTTCAAAATATAATTAAATAAATAAAACTCGCTTCTGTTAAATTGGAAATTAGAGTGACAAACTGAGATTGAAACTTGTTTAAGCTCAACACAAAATCATGTGTTCTTCATATTCAATTTGACATCTCAGACAACACATAACAGGAATCAATGAAAAATGAAGATTCATAATGCAACAAGGAAAATAATTATACAAAGATCTTTCTCTTTAAATAAAGCAACTAAAGTTATTACACCAACCCGCAGCACTGCACTAGGTTTTCTCAGCTATGCTATCACAATTTCATTAAATCGCAGATCTTAATTCCAGATTTCCCTCCCGCTCCGATTAACGGGGGAAAAAACCTACTAGACTACTATACTAGTAGAAAACTTAAGTAAGTTGAATCCAGTTGACAGTCATACTTCTACCTGAGACGAACTGTAACGAAGAAGAAAAATCAAGCAAAACCCCGTTCACACAGCCTGATATATCACACTTGGAGATCGCCAATCAGAGTTTTTATGGAGAAATTATCCTCGCATATCCATAAAAACAGAAATTAAACCATAAAGGATCGCAAACAGATCCAAAAAATCCCATCACGATTCAGCAAACCAGCTACCAAAAAAGATTTATTGGCTGAAATTGGCACGCAAAGTATCCCTAAAATAAGCAAAGATTCAAAATATGACCTAAAACCTAACTAAATATCTAAGCCATGGAAATCTCCCAAAAGCTCACCTCAAATCTGGAAAAGATTAAAACGGTGGGCTGGAATCCGGGACTCATCACCAATCCATCAACTGTGCTGCAGCAGAATTGTGGGTTCCGTCAAATCCGAGGTTCTCTCTTCCGTGGTGGTTGGATCCCAGTCGGAATCTAAGTTAATTTACCGGAGAAGATTGCAAACAGAAAAAAACAAAGATTCACTCTCTCAATAACTTCCGAGCTCCAAATACTAATTTTTATAAAAACTCCATTTTTTTTTCCTTCGCAAAATTTCGATGGTTATTTTATTGCGGGATTTACATGCATACCACCAAAAACAGCTATATTATGCATTTAATACCTTAAAATTTAATTTTACATAAATACCACCCGAAGCTTATGAAGTGCCCGATTCTATCACTGTTGCATTGCAGGCTGATGCAGTAATCTTCAGTCTTCTATCCGGTTTACCAAAACCTCTTCTCAGACAACGTCCCGCCGGAGATTAGTCGGCTGCAAAATTTATCCAAAGTACACATCAACCTCTTTAAAAACCACCTCGACGGCAGCATCGCCCCATCCATCTCGTTGATGCGGAGCCTCATAGTGCTTGATTTCTCTTCCAATAACCTCTCGTGCCTCTTTCCAAGCAATGGGGATAGGTTGGGATAGTCTAAAGAGACGTGTATCGTCCCAAAATGGGAAAAAAATTTGCGTACGTCAAGTGGTACGCAGAGATGGGTACATAATAGTGTACACGGGGGTTATAACCCCATTGTACCTCCCGTGTAACTCCGGTGTAACCCCGCTGCAACCTGCGCTTTTATTTTATCCATTGGGATTACAAGGTTACAGCGGGGTTACACCGGAGTTACACGGGAGGTACAATGGGGTTATAACCCACTTGTAATCTCCATATAATCCCCGTGTATACTATTATGTACCCATCTCTGCGTACGTTTGACGTACGCAAATTTTTTCCCCCAAAATGGTGCTCAGGATTGCAATGCGAGAAGATGGTTGTTGTGTGAAACTTTTGTGAGGAGCAGAGTAACTAAGTGGTAGAAGTGGCCTTGGTAAGTTTTGGGTGGTATTCAAGTAAAATTAAAGTTTAAGGTGTTAAATATGTAATATAGATTGTTTCTAGTGGAGTGTATGTAAACCCCCTATTTTATTTAATCCTTGAAATTGCATACATACCTCACAATACGTGTATCAATTCGGATTAAAAATGACCCGGCCTGAACAGTGTCTACCCGAACCTAACACAAACTCGAGCTTGACCTGCTAACTTGAACCCGACCTGAACTTTCATTCTTATTTGCGTCATGTTTTGGTTTTCGGGTTTAATAGGTCAAATTTATGGCCCGAAACCAACTCAAAACATATCCAGGTCAACCCTATCTCAAATTTTTCAAGTCGCATTGGCGTTTCAGATCAATTTTTGATAACCCTACCTCACAATATATAATATCTAAATCTCCATATTTATACTTATAACACCCACAATTTTAATATCATATCAAAAAATAATATTATAATTAGTTTTCTTAAAACTAAATTACACATTTTTATGTATAGATTTATAAGGCCAAATATTATGTGTGTAAATATCAGTGTCGGCATTAATATGTAAATACATAAAAATTGTGTGGTATGTACGTAAATCGTCCATTCAAATCAATCTGGTGGAGACTAATCACGTCCTTATCGTTTTATGCGTCTATTCATTATTGCTTCCTCTTCTAACTTGTACTGTAACTACTCTATTAAATTTAATTTATTTTATTGAAATTATGACTACTAAAGTGATAATTGTAAATTTATATGATTTGTTGAAATTTATTTATAATTTTAATGATTTCAAACCAAACATTGGAACTCCCATGGATCCCTTCTTTTTGACTTGAGGGATTTTAGGGTCAGAGTTTCTCAAAGAACATTGTCCTTAAAGTTGATTACATACTGTAACATACTTAAGAAGACTCTCGATTAAAAAATATTGTTTTAGTTCAACTTGTATTCATTCGATGATAATTTATAATTAAAAAAACTAAGAAAGTTGAGATTTGATTTATGAGGATGAATGCATGGTCAGATAGACAATCCATTATTTCAATAAAAATGAAGAGCTCTTGAGGTATGTGTTAGATATGGCTCTATGCCGAACCTCATTAAATCTATGTGTTCTTCTGAATTTGTGACGATTACTGTTTTTCTTCGCCCTAATTTTCTCAACAGTATGCTAAGGCAAATGATGGGGTGGATAGGGATTTATGGAGTGATGAAAGCTACGGGTAAGTTCATTAATAAGGGATATACAATCATAGGATTGTGAAAAAAAAAAATCTATGCTTTGAATATTAAAACAATTCCTTTTTTTATAAGAATTGAATTTCCTAGTTATTAAAAATATATCACTATCATAAGGACACTCAAGAAAATGAAAACCAACAAAAGTTGATGGGACTTTAATCCTGGAATATCAAACAATATTTTGATCTTAAAAATAAAAATTAAAAATTAAAAAACAAAATTATTTACTTAAAGGATTTGTTAAAAAATAAAGAATCTGTAAATTATATAACTTCAAAAGAGATAAGGATAATGAGGGATAATTTTGAGGAGAAAAACCTGAGAAAGTGGAATACCCTATGAAAAAGTTATACTCTAAGGGAGAAGAAAGCTAACCCGAGAGATATGCTGACTAGGCTAGTGTAAATTATGAGTGCTCCAAGAAAAAGAGTATATATCATAAGTGAGATGATTTAACCCAAAAGATAGCTTAACTAAACATGACAAGTAAGCATACTAACCTAAGGGACAGGAGAACAACCCAAATCAAAATCTCAAGATTATTTGTCAACTCGATTATCTCTCAACTCATAGCCTAGTTAGCTATAAAAGTTGATCATCCTTCTCTAACCAAAGGATTCTTTTCAACGATCATGGGTTTTATTGTCCAAAAGGATTTTATATAATTGAAGGTGCAAGGGGATATAATGGTAAGCAAATAGTCAGGACTTAGGCTCTGTTTGGCGCAGCTGCAGCTTCTTAGTTTTTCACTTGCAGTTGTGCTCCCCAGAAAACTGCTGTGGGAAAGCTGATTGTTCTGTTTGTTACAGCTGTGTGAGAACAGTTAAGAGGTAGTTGTTTCTGTAAAAATGATCATTCTGCCCCTATTTAGTGAAGTTGTTTGAAACAGAACTATGACAACGACATATTTGATAATTCAGAAGCAGAAATTTATTTCAAAACATAAAAAAAAAGTACAAATACATCACTCACTTAGCAGTGAGTATCAAAAATGCTAAGAAAAAGAAAAAAACTAATAAAATTACAAGTAAAATAATAATATTGTCTTTAACGTGAAGGTGATAGATGTCTCATCCTAAACCGGCCTCTAATAATGTTATCAATTCGTGATCACTTCCATTTTTCTTCAAGGGATGTTTTTCTTGAAGCTGCAATTTTCCCATCAAGCTAAATAACATCAATTCCAATGTATTTACACATCTAGCACCAAAATGTAATTTTTTTTTTACATGTATACCACCCAAATCTCTCATACCACTTAAAAAAAATCCACTTTCATGCATAGATTGCTTGTATCATGTGAAAATCGAAGCTTAGGTGTTAGATATATAAATACATAAGAATTGAGGGTGTGTCTTGATGATTAGCAACACTTTCTGCTGGGTGATTAGCAAAGCTTTCGGCTGACAAAGCTGAGCCCATAGTAGTGTACAAAGCCAAAATAACATATTAGATTGAAAGAATGGGTGGTTTTGAACATGTAAGAGTCTATATGCTTCCCCATTCAAACATATATTCAACAATTATAGCATGTTGCCAGAAATATGCTAAAATTCAATTGAATCAGTTCCCAAGCTCTCTTAAGTACACATTACTTGTCCCCTTGCTTGAATTCTACATGCATCCTATTTGCATTAAAGAGAATAATAATTATCATAAATTAACAATCTATGTTAAGTAAATAATTTTATTTAATTCAAAAAAATCAAGCAAACGACTTCCCAACTGCAAAACCCTTCCAAGCTGTCATGGCCCCATCATCAGAAATTCACTTAACAGAACTTCAATCACAGAAGAACCCATCTCAAGCATTCCAAGTCTGGGCAAGATGGATTTCATCTTCATCACCCCATTAAACAGAGAGAGAAAGCCAGCGAGCAGGTAAGCCATTTTTCATGTGTATACATAGAGTTGAGATAGGTTTCATTGAAAGAGCTTCCATTAAAGACCCAGAAACAAATGTACTTTATTTGTAGATTAAAGCATCAATAATGCATTAATACATGCCATTCGACTTCAATCCATCATCATCTTGCAGCATAGGCATATGAATCATTCAATGCCAAGAGGGCCATTTGAGACCATACTAAAAGAGCCTGGAAACTAAATTGAGACCATTGTAGACTTCATGACAAAAATTATCCCAAGCAACATATTAGGGGACTATTTTCACCCTTTTCACTTGGAAAATACAAAAGAAATCAAAACATATTACAACTTCTTGCACAAATATACAACAAAACTGAAAAGATTACAACTTCTTGCACCAATATACAATTTATCCAAAGAGGTGCTAGGTGCATCCTAATATTGCTTGTTTAAGCCTATTATATACATAACTAACCCACTCAACAAATAATTCAAGCACATCACATCTAGGAAACATGCTACTAAAAAATATGTCATCTAGAACACATCCAGTACCAGTATGAATACAGGTCATACGATAGAAAGACAACTATTCACCAAATTCAGAATAAAACTAGCAGAATTAGATCATTAATTGAAACTATTCAAACGGTTGCCCTTATTAATTTGCAAGTTGAATTGGAAGAAGGGGCAGGCTGATTAAAAAAATTTAAGCAAAGCAAAAAAAATTGATTGAAGATGCGAACTCACACATGTTGTAAGGTGGCATTGAACACTATGTTCACAATGGCAAGTATCATATTTGAGATGAGAAGAATGCTAAATCTTTTTCTCAAATCGTTGCCTTAAAACATTTATAAGGGATAACTTTACAGTTGAACTGAAAGATACCATGAAAAATGATGCAGCTGTAAATAAGGAGAACTTATTGCAAATAATCTTCCATCGTCTACGCCTGTTGATATTTACAGCTATAACAAGTGCAGGTATAACTCAAATTTCATATTCTTTAGTAATAACAACCTGCAATTTGTGCCTCTTTAGCTCTCCTAACACAGTAGTAAAAGAAGAAAAGGAAGATTTACATACATATATTCAATTCTTATACATTTACATGGGTAACACCTAAACTTTAATTTTTACAAATATGCCATATTATCTATGCAAAAATAGATGTATTTCATGTTCAAAAACTTAAAATAACTAATATCTTAACATCTAAATACATAGGAATTGGGTGGTATGTACGTAATTGCTCCAACAGGAAAATCAAAGTATAAAATTAGTATGAATGAAACATGAATACTTAGGGCTGTCAACACACGTTCTCTCAGCTGTCCTCCATTCTTTTATATCTAAAATAAAGAATTGATTCAAATTATAATTTAGTTGCAAATATCAGAAATTATGTAACACTCATACTCAATTCCATACTCAACGGTAAACTCTGATTCAAATTTATTTTATATTCATAAATGTTTTGGCGTAAACTCATATTCAGATTGAAATTTAACAAAATTAAATATAAAATCATATTGCAAATGTAAAACATTTTGCATTTAATCCATCATTTAAATGATATTCATAAACATAAATTTCTTCATGAGGATAAATCGTCATTAGAGAGGATAAAGGGAAATGAGAGATCGCCGGATTGAAAATGGGATAATCCTTGGAGGGGGCAGAGAATAGAGAATCCAGAAAGAAAAAGAGAAGCATCTTCTCTCCTGCTCTCTGATGGTGGGAATGAAGGCCGGTATAAGCACACTTCTCTCCTACTCTCTACCGTCCCGACGAACGTCGCTTATGGCAGAGAAGAACAACATAGCTCACAATCGGGACAAACGCCTCTCATAGTGGGATGTGTATCGCTCAGGCGCGGATCGGCACGATACCTCTCGCTCTTGCTCTCGCACGATAGGACCGAATGGATAACCTTAGCCGTTGTTGAGGATCGAGCAGTGAGGGGCTTCGAAGGCAAGGAAGGGGCTTCGGCTCTGTATGCTGCGATCCAGGGGTATTATCGAACGTTCCCCACGAACGCGGGAAGTGAAAGCTGTGCCCGAGGGGTCGATCCCGCGGCCTGCTTTCTGCCCGCTTCAGCTTCCTTCAGCCGCAAAGTTGGGAGCCAAACGGAAAAGTTTCCCGCTTGGGGCCGCGCCGCGTGAAAAAAGCAGCCCCAAACGGAGCGTATACTCTACAACCATAAAATGAGAGAAGAAAAGGGAGACAATAAATCTTAAGGATTGGAAGCCTTCTAGGTCATAGAAGATTCCAAAATGTTAAGAATTACATCATGGTCACACAACTAATTACAAATCCCAGAAAGTTTGACTCACAATCTGCTCGGCTAAGAATGCCACTAACTTACCTAATCATACGTATAAGTGATGGATTGGACAAACTTAAATTGAAAGAGACGAACACACCCGAAAGCTGCCTAAATGGAAAAGGAGTTTCTGCGTGAAGTGTATTTATCCAAAATATATGTCCTAAAGTGAATCTTAGAATACATGCAAACTCATAAGATTATGATAATATGTGTATTTTTGTATTCTGTACTCTTTTCTGAATATTGAAAAGGAGGTCGTCGCTCTGCTCCCGAGGACGTTGGCATATTTGTCGAACATCGTTAAATCTCTGTGTGTTCTTCTGAATTTGTGTCGTTCGTGGTTTTCTTCGCCCTATTTTCTCAACAATATATGTATTTACATTTCAAACAACTCTAATGTATAAGTGAAAGACGTGCAATCTCTGCATTCTGCATCATCATAGATAGACCACGTTTAGCAATTAGTATAAATTGACAAAAGTATTATAAAAGAGCTAAAAATACAGGAAATTTTTTTAATCACCTATCA
>NEWO01000002.1:990094-1018133 GCA_003013225.1 Phalaenopsis aphrodite
ATGCATAAAGTACAACACATTTATTATCGATGTAGTTATAAGGGCTGCGAATAATCACTCTAAAATTGAATACAATTATGGCTCATATCGAGATTGGACTTAGATCGAAATAAATGAGTCTAGCCACAAGATAAAGTTGTGGAATGAATTTTCTTGGAGCCAATTTTGATTTGACCCCAGCTCGGTTCAAATCGGATCGTTAAGGGTCTTAAGGATGCTAGGGATGTGAATTTAGAAAATTAGCCTAAAAAATTGTTAATCGCTTGAAAATCGATTCAAATTTTGGCTTGGATCGAGATTGGATCGAAATAAACGAGCCGATCTACAACAATATTTTAGATCCATTTTTTTAAAATTGAGACCCTGCCCGGCTCGAAATCAAATCATTAACAGCTCTAAATAGAAGAATATTTTATATTTTTAACATAAATAATTAATTTAACATTAAAAGTATTTTTTCCTTTTGAAAATTAAATAATTTTATTCAACGAAATTAATTTTAATACAATATATTTCCCCCTTATTTTAAATTTTATGGATGCTTACATTCATTCAACAATTTTATTGTTAATTAAATTAATTCACTATTTAGCTAATATTAGAAAAAAAAATATGTTTAGCATTCAATAAAATAACTGAACTAAGTTTATATTAATAATACAAATATATTGTTAAAAAATTAAATGAATTAAATGTTTTAAATAATTGTTGAAAAAGATTTTTCATACATTTTCAATATCAATTTTAGTATTAATTTAAAAAATAGAAACTTTAATTTAAAATTAAATTAAATATTTAATCATATAAATATACTATTTTATCTTTTCAGAAAATGGAGAAGGTTATAAGAATATAATCTATTTTATTTTGTATTTTTTTCAATTTTTTTACACCTTGTATGATTTTTAGAAGCTCTAGTTATTAATAAAAAAAATTTTAAACTATATTTGTATGATGCTTGATTTGTCTTCAAAAAATTCATATCATGCACGTATTTCAAAATAATTTCGAACACGAATTCATGACCATCCAAGCTTTACTTTCATAAAACATATAATCAAACTGATTGTCGCGACAAGCGAGCCCAATGAAGTTCAAATCAGTTTGATTTGAGTCAAATCAAAACCAAATCAAACCATTCAAGCACAATTGCAAGTTTTGGATGAGCAATCTGAATGGTTAAATGAATTTTAAATCTGACAAACTTATAGTCAAATCGAGTGTCTCGTTGAGTTGAACCCAAAGAACCCAAGATCACTTGATTTTGACATCATTAAGACACTCAAATACTTATTAAATATCATTTGACCAAAGAGATTGCTCTGGGTCCTCCAATGGAGTGGTCCAGATTTATCCAAAAATTACAGATGGTGACACTCACAAAACCTATAAATAGAACCCCACTCCCTTCATGCACGAGACTTGGGACATGGACCACGAGGAGAAAACTAAAAGTGTTCAAACATCTTGATCTTGAGGGTTCCTGAGCTCCATCACTGTTGGATCACCATCACCGTTTCTCGAGGCCCCTCAACCACGGGACCATTATTGCATGGTCATTGTCCTTGAGCCTTCATTGATGTCGGACCACCATTGCCTCTTCACAACAACCACCACCATTGGACACCTGTTGTCCGGTCATCGTCTTCTAGCCGCCGAACCGCTGCTTCCCGACCATCATCGTCTCACCGCCGCTGTCACCATCGTCAAACCACCATTATCCATCCACTATCGTCGAGTTGATGCCACTGTCGGACAACCGATGCCCGACCAACCTCCTCGAGCCGCCACCACTGCTAGCCCATCATCGTTGCTTCCCGACTACCATTATTTGGCCACCACTACCGAAGACACTAATAACATATTTTTTAGCACAAAACCCCTACGGTCATTTCCTTCCTTAGCTTTTTCTATCACTTCCCAAGCCAAAGTCACATCCTACTTGTATAATATTGCTTCCGGTTATTCAACATTCAGTAACGTTTTGCGACCTACATCGCCATTTTGGAATCATTTCAACTGATTCTGACTCTTTGATTTTTGCTCATTCGTGTTTTCCATGTAAAGAACTCATGTTGTCTTTCTTTTGATTTTTTTCTTCTATGCGTGTGTGTGTCAAATATTATTACAACACTAAGACGATAATATATATATCTATCGTCGCGTATTTACAAGCATGCAACAATACTAATACAAACAAACAATAATAATATTTTAATAATAATATTATTATTATTATTATTATTGCTAAGTAATGGAGAAGTAATTAGAGGAGTAAATGAGCCGAGCTGGAGTTAGCCTAGTTTCAACTCGTGTTCGGCTTATTTATTTATCGAGCACAAAAAATCTATTCATTAAATTTGTTTGCATAGCGAGCGAATCACGATCTGTTCGCGAACAACAAGCTGGTTTGACAACTCAAGTAACATAGTCATAGGATAAGAATAATAGGGTGAGAATTAAATCTTATCATTTATATTAAATATTCATATATTCATTTAAATAGAATTTAATATATTTTTATTTCACTTTTTAATGAATAGTTTTAATTGATTATAAATTTTTGTTGCATTGCAATGCATTAAATTATTTAAAAATAATACTCATCAATTATATTTGTGTGTGTGTGTGACACACACACGTTGTTTAAATTGGACATTACAGACGCAGTGGTGCAACTCATTTCGTGGTTGGAGGTTGTTGGGCAACTTTTGGTGACGATTGAGATGTTTGGGTTTGATGTGTGCTAGAAAATTTGCGTCAATAAAGTAACAGATTATTCGCTTAGTGTTGTACGAGAGTTTATCAGACACACAGATGAAATACAAACAAGCAACGACGATTCTAGAAGTTTTTACGTGAAAAACCCGTAAAGGAAAAAACCACTCGGTCTGACCTAGTTGTGAAAATCCACTAATTATTGATGATTAATGAAATTCTTTATCTCACTGACGGGAAAATGTAACTATATTTTTCATATTACAGAGTCAACTAACGACATCTCGTCGGTGGTGATCGATGTTGGTGGTGGTTAACGACGGTTGTCGGAGGTCAACGGAGGTCGACGATGGTTAACGACGTTCGGCGATGGTCGACGGAGGTAAGGTCATGGTTGACGACGGTCGGCAGTGATGCTGAGCTACAGCTCCTCCTCAATGTCTCAGGCTCTCTCTCTAGGCTTAAGCTCTCCCCTCATGAGAGCGGTGGGGCTTTATTTATGTTGTTCTTGGTGCAAATAATGTGAGAATATGACAATTTTGATCGAATGGTCTGGAGAGCTTCCCTCAATCAGACGATGTTTAATGAACATTTAGATGTCTTAATGATGTCGGAACTGAGTGATCTTGGGCTTGATAGATTCTTCTTGTTAAGATGCTTGATTCAACTATAACTTGTCATATTCAACATCTGTTTGACCTTCCAAATGTGCAAGAAAATCTTCCAAGAATGGTTTAATGGCTAGGCTTGATTTGACTCGGAGTGGACTCTTTGATATCATCAGGTCAGTCTCATCGAACTGGCCAATTTGACTATAAGTTTATTGAACTTAGAGCTCTGGATGAGTTTTTATCAAGATTTGAATGTTTCTTGCTCAAAATATCGTCTCGAGATTTGTTTTATGCTTTGAGATTTGTGTCAGATGATAAAAGTTTGTTGGTGGTGTATCAGAGTTCAAATTGCATGTGTCACACAGGCAATACGTCGATATCACCATGCTTGTTCCTTTTGATCATAAGACATCAAATGGTAATTTTGATGTTTTGAACTGAACTGTGGAGCATTTTGTAAGTAAACATTGTTTGAGATGAATCTCAATCACGCTCAAGCTATTTTCACATTCATTGTGTAATATCACGTTGTGTGTTTGTTGCTCTCAGCATGTTGGATCAATTTGTCTCACGGAGTATATGTGAAGGTCAACCGTTGGTCGAGCTTTAATTCTCTTCAGGTCAACAAGATCATCTCGATTAGCAGAGATTCACTTGGTTGATTATAGCGAAGCTGTCGATCATTGAATTTTGATGGGTAGCCTGTGGGCGTCCATAGAATGGTTGGAATATTGCGGAATTAGATCTTTACTTGGACGAGCTATGCTGTGACAGTTAACTCATATACTCCTTTCTCTCATTTTTTTATGAAGCTTCTCGTTTTTGTGTCCTCTTGTCGTATTTCATTTGTCCTGTGGTTCGGACGACTTTGGTCTCGTTAGCTCGGCTCTAGCTGCTTCACCTATTCGAATAAGTGTGTTTCATGATCTTCTGTAAGGTACCCTTCTTAGTCGTGCTCTTTTCATTTGGACCGTTTTATCTATGCATTTTTTTATGGACATAGTGCATTGCTTCATTTGAAGCCTTAATTTGAACCATTCTCATTACAAGGATCATGATTCTGACATTTAAAAAGAGTAAAAGTAAAATAATTTTATGAATATAAATATTTTAAATTTTCATTGAAAAAAATAATATTAATGAAGTTAAAATTAGAAAAAAAAATTACATTAAGAAAAATGGAATGGAACTCAAAGCTCTCTCTCTCTCTCTCTCTCTCTCTATATATATATATATATATATATATATATATATATAGTATTATTTTCTTATAAATCTAGCAAAGTTAAGCTTTCTGATCTGTTAATACACGGGTCGAGTTCAAATCTAGCAATTTCAGATCTGGTCAAATTCAATCCCAACCCACAAACCAATTTGGCACCTGTGAATTTTTATACTAACAAATTAATTTTTATCATAAAATCTATTAAATGTGACGGCTGCATTAATACCACTCTTTGATTTTTCCAAACAAAGAAAAAAGTATAATACCACAACAGGTACAGTTCCTGTCCCCATTCTCCTCACTTTCCCATCTGATTCCTTCCATCCATCCTCATCCAAAAGCCACCTTAGATCCTCCTCAAACTCAAAACAAAGCTGAAGGGATGAAGAAAGCCGAAACCGGAACAGAGAAGGAAGAACAAATGGCCATTCGTAGAGCAGTGAAGGGGCTCCACTTCGGCGGGTGGGCTCAGAAGGAGGAGGCTGCAGCTACCATAAGGGATTTGGCAAAGAGAGATTTGAGCAAAAGGAGAGCTTTGGCGGAGCTCGGCGTCGTTCCGCCGCTTGTCTCAATGCTCGTGGAGGCTGAGGAGGGCGGCTCTTGCCAGCGGCTGGCGTTGGAGGCTCTGGTGGAGCTTGCCAATGCCTCTTTCACGTATGTGTTCTGATTTTCTTCCAGCATTTTGTTTTATGTTTTGTTTGATGGGGAAGTAGGAGTTCTTGATTTGTAGGAGTGGCAGAGCAGTTGATTGGAGTGCTGATTAGTTAGTTAATTGTATAAGAGAGAGAGTTGAGAGTTGATGGCTGCTGGTATTCGAATTTAATGGAGGTAATCTTGGTGGATATTAGTTTTGCACCCATTTAAATCTAGGTGTTTTCATTAACCTTTTGGTATAGAAAAATATGATGTCAAAAACATCTTTGGCTGGAAAATTTTGACTAGAATGAGATTTAGGATCTGTTTGAGACTTCAGTGCAGTGGTGGTACAGTTTCATTCTATAAAATTGTATTTCATCTGTTTTTTCAAAAACTACAGTATGAAGCTGTGTTTTACAATCCGACATGAGAAGCTGTGTTTTACAGTCTGACATGGCTAAGTGCGGTAGCCGCCAGTATTCAAATTTAGTGGAGCTAATCTTGGTGGATATTATCTCTTACACCCATTTAAATCTAGGTGTACTCATGAACAATTTTATATAGAAAAGTGGGATGTCAGCATACATTGTTACTGTAAAATCTTAGGCTAGAAAATTTTGATTAGAATGAGATTTAAGGTGTGTTTGGAACTACAGTGCGGTATTGGTACTATATAGAAAATCATGGTTTACAACCTTACCTGACCATGTGAGGGGGCTGCAAAAAAGCTACAATAAGACATATTGAAAAAAAAAATTATAATAGCCATTACAGTTTTTTGAACATCAAATTCTTCAGCAGCAACTGTTTTTCAAACAGCTACAACTGACCTAAACAGACCCGAGTCATTGGATTTATTTTAAGATAAATATAACACATATACAATTACTAATATATTCATCTCAAAATAAATTAAATTATCTAAATCGCATACTAATTAAAATATGATTATAATATTTTGAGCTAAACACCATTCATAACTATAAGATCATATATATAGATTTATTTGTATTACATGTAGCTACAACACCACTAATCCTTCCTCAAGTTTAAAAGACTGAATTCATGCAAATCTTTCTATTTGCAAAACAATTTTAAATTACATAGCTCATTTTTGCAATTTAGTGCCACTGTGCAAAACTTTTAAATTACATAAATGATTAGATCGGGTGAACCTTCACAATCAAACAAAAGTCAAACTAAAACCACAAAGTCTTCCTGCAAATTTTCAACTTTTTGACTATTTTGTATTATCTTTTCCTGCCCTCCTGTCCTCTTTGGACTACTAAGATTCTTTACAAAATAATGCTGATTGAAAGAAAACAGAAGTCTAATGTAAAGAAATATACAGAATCTAATCAGCATCTTATCTAAATCATAGTTTAGTTTTAGATTTTTGGGTGATTAATATCTTATTATTAGTGGGGCATTTAAGTACAAATCATATAATTATAGTATCTATCAATCAAATAATAGATATATGTATTCACATATCTAGTTTCTATACTTTCATATTTACATGCATATACTCAATTCTTTAACATAACATAAGAAAATGTTGACAATGTTAATTTTTTAAAAATGACATAGACATTTTTTTGCATAGATTTATGGCACTAGCTAAGGTGTTGTAAGTATTAAATTTTTGGTGTTAGATATGCAAAAACATGAAATTTGAGTGAGATGTTCGTAAATTTTACTTTATTTATATATTTAGCACCTAATTTGTCATATTTACATGCATTACACTCAAACATTACATAACAAAATATGATAAATGTAAATATTAAAATTGTATGTAAATAAATAGAAATTTTGTGGAAAGTATGTAAATTTTCTCTTTGTTTTTAGGTAACATTTTAGTTCGAGTTGCCCATATTTAAAGTCGTATAAGATGAATGAGATTGATTTGGCCGCATCCACAATATATTTATTAAAATGAGCTGTAAAATAATATAACTTTATTTTATAAATTTAAAATTTAAGAACATAAAGATGCTTATTGAATTATCTGCTGATAAGCTAGGTGTGTGGTTATTACAAGTTTTAATTTTTTTTTTAAAGTCAGATCGTTGCCAGAAAGTTGTCACCGCACCTATCACGATGTGAAAACGTTATTTTCAGCGTTTTGAAAACACATAAGCTGTCAGAACGCAGTTTACCCAAACAGGGAAGGTGTGTTTTCAAAACTCCAACGCACTAAATAAGCTGTCCCGAACAGATCCTAAATTTCTTAAATATGATATTTATGTGTTTGACTTTTATGCAAGGAATTTATGTGAACAAAACGTTACAAGTGAATTTAATTTTTGACATCCAAATGTTATTTCTAAAATGAACTAAACAAGTATATTTCACTTGCTTTCAGGAACAAAGTCCTAATAGTAGATGCCGGCCTGCTTACAAGACTTCCACAACTTCAATCAAAAGCAAACCTTTCAACCAGGAAATCACTGGCTCCCCTGCTCCTCTCCATATCCTCCCTTGCCAAAACCCAAATCCCCATCAATTCCCTCCCCATCCTCTCCTTCCTCCTACACATCCTTCGCTCTCCCCTGCGCCCCACCGACACTCCAATCCTCGTCTCCGCCACCACCGCTCTCTACAACCTCTCCACTCAGCTGGACAACTCCAAATCCATCATCTCCGCTGGCGCCGTACACCTCCTCTTCAACCTCTGCTTCTTCTACCCAAAAGCCGCAGAAGCCGCTCTCGCGACTCTGGCAAACCTGACACTCACCGAAGAAGGCAAGAGAGGCATTGAAGAAGAGTCGTTGGTCCCCGAAGCGCTCGTGCATGTCATGTCAAGAGATGAGGAGCCGAGGTGTCAGGAGCTGGCGGCTTATCTTCTGATGGTTGTTGTGGGAAGGAGTGAGGAGAAGAGGAGGAGGGTGGTTGAGATGGGGTTTGTTGAGACTTTAATGGAGGTGGGGTTGGTTGGGAGGAGTAAGGTTGTGAGGGAAAAAGCGATTTGCATGCTTCGATGGTTTCAGGATGGGAGGAGTAAAGAGGGGATGGGAGATGTGAAAAGGTGTAGAAGGGAGATTAGGTGTTTGGTGAATGAGAGTCTTGATAGGAATATGGAGAGTATTTTGAGGAGAGGTGGGGGGCAGATGAAGAACTGATGTTTGTTTGTAATTAATGGCAAAGAAAACTATTTTGAATTTCTTTGGTTAAAGCCTGTAACTCATTAGTTGAAAATTATCACGAGATCTGAGCTATAAATCCTAATAAATTAATTAAAATACTGAGCCTTGTTCATTAATCTTCTCCAACGATCTTCAAAGTCAATTATTTATTCATCTTTTCAATCAAACAAGGACTGTAAATGGCTAACTCTGCACTGTTAACTATACTTCATTCCAAAGGACAGTATGTGACCTATGCCAAAGGGAAAATGAAATTCTTATTTTTCTTCATTCTTTTCAATCATTTTACTCAATTGGGATAAAATTTTCTTGATTGAGTCTTAAGAAGGCATCCATTTAAAAAGAAAATTTTTTTTTTATTCCCTTAAAAGGGGGATTCCTTAGTTTAATAAAGAGGATTCCTTATGTCATAGTTTATAATTTAATTTGAAATCCAGAGTATTCTTCTCTTCTACAAATAAGGTTGTTGCATTTTTTTCATTGCATATATCAAAATAGTTAGCATTTTATATCGTCAATATCAGAACAATTAGCACTTTGTATTACATTCAAATACAAATGAAATATGAATTAAGTTGGAATTAATTACTTTTTACTATGCAAAAAAAAAGGTAGAAAAGTCTTTGGGCTAGGGCTATATGCATATGAAATGTAGTGGTTTCAGAGCTATAAAAAACTTTGTCGAAAAGGCCTAAGCTGTCTAAGGAGAGCTTGAGACGTAAGTGGTCTTTGTACCCCCTCATTACATGGAAGTTCTTATAGCTACGAATGTAATATTTTCATTGCATATACCAGAACAATTAGAACTTATAAGGCACATTTTCCGACTTCATTGCTAAATTTTAGCTCTTGCATTTTAAAAAAATCGACTACATGATCAAAACTAATTTTAAAGAATAAGTACGAACATGTCACGCTTCTTAATATGCTTTGATGGTAACTTGCGAGTCACGGAAGACATCACTCCCACCTATGTTGTGGATGTGGTCACTCCCACCTATGTTGTGGATGTGATGAACTCAGACAGAGCCAGGTGTAATACTTATTTTTAAATTAATCTCATAATATTGTCTTAACTATATATGTTTAAGTAAATTTAATTTACAATTTCATACATAGGTTATGTGGACACCAAATTTAGATGCAAATATAGTGTTATTAACTAACATTTGTTTCGAAAGCATAGATATTTGGACTGTTCGTGTTCCACAAATAAACTGGAAGCGTGTCGAGATGCACCTTTTAGATGGTGTTATGTGTCAGTTTTCAAGCACCCAGTCTATAACCATTAAACACAACGAACAAGGTTTTTAGAAAGTCAATAAGCGAGCTAAAATAGGATTTGACTCGGAGCATTATCACAATAAATATATCAAGACATGGAATAATCATCGGTCATTTATTGTGCCAATGAACCCACTAGAGGGAGACAGAGATGAAGAATTTTATCCTTATTTGCAGTGATATCGGTCTTGGATGTCGGTCTACTTGGTGAAGCCTCCAACTTAGCCACTTGATATTTATTACACACGATCACTATGAGAGATAATATATGTAAGTATTTGTACTTTTTATAGCTACTACTATTTTTTATTATAATATATAATAATAATCTAAAATGAATAATTATGTAGTTGGATTACTTTATTCATAGTAAGAACATCGCAGAAATGTTTGGAGGGGATCTAGAGCAAGTACTAGTGCCATGAAACAAGGTTACTACGAGATTCTGGAGCTATCACGCAGAGCAGAAGAATCATTGCACAATGATTATATAATATTTGATCGACCTAGTTGACATGATTTTGAAGCAGGGCAGTCTCGTAATACAGATGTCAGATCGCAAGGCTTATGTAGTTCAACCTCTGATGTTTCACATCGGTTGTCTTGTTCTGCTGCAAGGCAATCAACAATAAAAGCTCCGAGGAGATCTTCAATTAGCAAAACACAGCGATCTTAGTTTCAAGAAGCACAAGAATAATAATATCCCAAATATATCTGTTTGTCCTAGCCAATCGGTATTTGCAGGACCCTCCGTTTATATAGTGTCATCCAACCATTCATGATCCTCCAAATGTGCAATACCCTAAACATATGAGGTTCCATCATTTGACTTACAGTGGACAACAACTACTGGTGGAGACTTGGATTTAAATTTTAAGAACATTCTAATGCTTGCACTTATTTCTGAGGTAGGCATGGAATTCGAGACACCACAATATTTTTCTCCACTAAATCGCAACGAAGAAATACGTTGGAAGTCATGAGATGCTGCAAATTATACAACTGAAAGCGATTTTATTGAAGAAAAACCTCAAGAACATCAGTTGCATCATCGACCACTACGACCACCGTCTCGATCTACACTGTGTCCATGCGCTATTCCATCCCGACGGAGAAGATAATATTTTTTTGTAAATATTATGTTAGTTGATTTAATTTGTTGAACTTGTTTAATTAATTTAATTTATTTTATTTTGCAAATGTTACAATATAAAATAAAATTGTCAGTTTTCAATTTTTTTCTCAGTTTATTTAATTTGTTCGATTTTATTTTTTTATTAATAAAAAAAATAATTACAATTTATTAATTAATGTAGAAATTAATTTTATTGTTTTTTAAAATGCATAAGAATAAATAATAATAATAATATTTATAATAATATTTAATATATTATCTATTAATAATATTATTATTTGTGGTAAAGGGTGCATCCTCACTACCTACGTGCCCGCATAGGGGGTGAATCCGCTCCCTCTCCATTTGGAAAAATTATTCCATACGGATTGGACACCGCACGCAGCTACGCAGCTTGCGTGCGGTGTCCGATCCGGACCGTAAATCACCTGATCTACGGTCCTGATGTATTTCGGTGGACCCCACCTAAATTTTTTTTCTTTTTTTTAAAAAAAATGGAAATAATCCTGACCGTAGATCACCTGATCTACGGTCAGGATCAGACACCGCATGCAGAGATGCATGCGGTGTCCGTATGCAATAATTTTTCCTCCATTTGCTAATTCGCTTTATTAAGGTGATCCTTTATATAACTATTTAGCTTCTTATAACTATTAAATACGATCGAACAAATTAAATAAACTGAGAAAATTGATCGGCATATTATCATTTTTTATAACTATTGATGTCAAAGTAAAGAGTAATTATACACAACACCTAAATTTGTGCGGTCAGCAGTCATTCATGTGTCAACCATTGAATTCTTAGCACATCTAGCTCAAATATGTGGGCTGCCCGATCAAGTACTGAAAAAGAATGAAGTGTCGAAGGCTAACCTCCCTCATTCCATACTTGGATGTGATGAGAGAGCTATTTGCAAAGGAAAAATTGAAATATCATCAAGTGGCTCTAACAAGAAGATTATCTTCACTACAACTTTCCAATGCTAAATTTAAATTCTCCCATGGGACTTTGAGTTTTTACCAAATGAAGCCCTACAATTAAGCCCTACAATTGATTCCCATCTTGTTCATGAATAATAATGCACGCCAACCTACCATCTAACTAATGTTAGTATGCCGCATGGAATTTGGAAGCCTCCAATCCTTAGCCTTTTCATTGCTTATTGCTATAGTTGGTCAAGTTTCTCTCATGCATTACCACTATTCTAAGAACTCATTCCACTTGCCCAACTTATAAGTACTTAAATTGAAACTCTACCGAATTATTTATCTAGAAAGAGGAGAGAGAGAGAGTATTTGAAGTGGTGCAAAAAAAATTCTCCAACTAATGCAATTGTTGCATGGAAATCCCCTCCAAAAAATGTCATAGTAGCGTAGATTATCCCTTTTGTAAAACATCACAAGGGTGCAAGAAATTCCCTTAAGAAAATGTCACAATATAAATGAAAAATCCTCTCCAGAATGCTCAGTAGGGAGACTCTAAATTTTCTCTAAGAAAAATTCTCTTCGGAATGCGTGGTTAGGTAGACTTCAATTTTTCTCCTGGAAGAATCCCTTTTGCAATGCACAGCCAGGATGCTCCAAATTTTTTTGTCTGAAGAATTCCCTCTACAATGAACGACTTGGAAACTTTAATCCTTCTGCAAGAAGAATAATCTTTGGAATGCATGGCTGAGAAACAATAGCCGCTATCATTTGATCTATTCCATGCGACTGTGTGACCCACTAAAGATCACTCAAGTTAGCGCGACCTGTTGGGCTACCTGCTTGCTTCGGCCCACTTGGTCGCAATCTCAACACGATTCACGACCCAACGCTCTGCAGCTAACCTTCCGGCCAACCACACTTCTGGGCCTACTCCAACTGGTGCATGGTCTTGCCTGTAGCCGCCACTTATCTCTGTTGCACCGTCGACACTATTTTCCCTATTCTTTTTAAGACTCAGAGTCACTTGCTTGTCTATTTATATGTTATCATATAATTTCTTTTGAGCAAATCACCCTCCCAAATCATATCAATGATTCGAAGATGAGAGAAATGAAAAGAATGATATTGAACAAAAAATAAACAACAAATAAAAAGAAACAAACATAATGCTTACATATAGGTAATCCTCAAGTGATGAGTCAATAGTATATGACAAAACAAGATTGGATTGAAATACCTCGAAACACAACATCCACGAAGAAAATTCATTCATAAGCCACTCGTAACTAAAGAACCAAAAAGAACATTTTTGTTCTAGGGTCAAGAGTCTTCAAAAGAAACATATTCCTCTAGTTAATTATATCTTGGGAGATACCTAATAATTCTCTCGATAAAAAGAGTTTCACTTAAAATTTTCATGAACCCGATAATAGGTCATCCAAGGATGGTTATTTTGTATCGGAACACGCCGATGCTTCAAAGTTCTCGCTAAGCCACTGGGCATAGAGTCAGTCTCTCACATTCCAAATGGGTAGCAATTCGTTAGCATCATAACTAATGAAATAACCAAAATAATCTTGATGGGGATGTCCCTATACATCAGAGCTCACCGTGTCATAAGGGCAGATGATGAATCACTGTATCTCAAATGAGTGTCAGTTAATCAGTAATTCAATCGTCAGGATGATATTGAAGAAATAAAATGAGCGACAGGTCTCAAAGGGCCTTAATAATAGGAAGGGTAAAATGATTTTTAAACTCAAAGTAAGTTTTTATTAAAAGAAAAATTCGAAAGTTTACGTTATTTATTTGTTTATACTGCACATCTTAAAAAAAAAAATCTTAGATGTATAGGGGAAAGTTTCAATGATGCTGCAATAGAAAGTATTGAATGTGATGATTTGAAAGCTTTCAAGAGAGGAGTTAGTGGACATACAACTTTTGGGGAAACAAGTTTTGTGGAAACCTTCAATAAATACGTGTCATTTTAATATTTTTAAATGTTATTTTCATATATCTCAAACAAGTTTGAATTTATGAAATGCATGTTAAACATCGATTTTTTTTAATTTTATTTACATTATATATTTTCTCTAACATTTTATTTTAATATGACTAACGACTCGTTGGTGCTACACTTATAATTTTGCACTTTTCATTTGAAATTTAAACACTTATAATTTTGCACTTTTCATTTGAAATTTAAAATATTTGTTATTTATATTTATTTAGCATCAGTTCAACCCCCATTTCAACCCTTGTTTAAACGTGTTGAACTAATGAGGCTTGAACATTTCATTTTCGGTTTCATGTCTGGTTCTATTTTCAAAACATTGCGACATGCAATGTCGACTAATAGGTTGGATCTAACAAGATAGAAATTAACTGAAAATTCATGTATATCGATCTTTGTGTATACACATACATAAGTACATAGTACACAAATCTTATGTATTTATATATCTCCCAGTTAAATTTTTATCTTTACACTCAAAACATTTAAAGTTATGTTTGTGGCAGCTGAAGCTTACAGAATAATCCGCTGATAAATTGATTAAAAATAATATGTTGATAAGCTAGTTGCAGCGGTTATTTCAAATTTTTAGTTTTTTAGAAAAGCCAGACCGCTGTCAGAAAGCTGTCATCACACCTAAATAGATGCTGTCAACGTTTTGAAAACACTTAATCTATCAAAACACATTTTACCCAAACAGGTCAGGTGCGTTTTCAAAATGCCACTGCACCAAATAAGCTGCCCCAAACAGAAAATTTTTTTCTGTGCACTCCTGACGTAGCTCTACGTGAGGACCAAGTTATTTCTAAGTTGTTTTCAGGTTATTTCTGGGTTATTTTCAATAACACCGAAATAACCCAGAAATACCCCAAAAATAAAAACCGCGGGTTCTGGGTTATTTCGGTATTATTAAAAATAACCCAGAAATAATCTGAAAATAACTTACGAATAACCTACGCCGCACGTAAAACTACGTCAGAATTCCGGACAGAAAAAACGCTCCCCAAACAGACTCTAAATCTTTAAAATTGCATAAAAAAATAAAAATATTATTATTTTTAAAATATAAAAAATAAATTTTCGAACATAGGCTTAAACTAAAATAATATACATAAATATGGAAATTTCGACGTGAGATATGTAAGTTATTTTAATTAATTTTCCAATTTCGTCTAAATATACACCACCCCTAAATCTAACCATTTCAATTCGATTCATTAAATACGGAACCTTTCCTTTTTTTTTTCGTCGGTGCGTTTCCGTATTTTTTTTTTCAGAAAAATCGGGTGGAAATAGCAATACGTACGATTCGATTGCCGTGTTCGGACCCGAGACCTTATAAACTAAACGATCAATATTCCATACTGCTTTTAGACCTTATTAATCGGGGTTTTCTGCGTTTCAGCCTCAAGCCGTTCTTCTTCGTTAGGGTTTCCAATCCGCATCAATGGCGGCCGTGGACACTTCCTTCAAGAAACGCAAGGTCGACGAGAATGGCGCAGCCATACAACCTCTGTCGACTAATCTGACTAGCGAGGATGCCCGAAAGATTATCGGGTCCTTCAGCCAGGAGCAGCTTGTGGACATCATCGCGGAGGTCATGTTCCGTGACGAAGGCATCCTCGACGCCGTGCGCCAGATCGCAGACCGCGATCTTGTCCAGCGCAAGCTCTTCATCCGCGGCCTTGGATGGGAGACGACATCCGAAAAGATTCGCTCCGTCTTCTCCAGTTATGGTGAAGTGGCGGAAACTGTGGTGGTCGTCGATAAAGTTACGGGAAAGAGTAAGGGTTACGGATTCATCATTTTCCGCCACGTCGACGGAGCTATCCTTGCGCTCAAGGAGCCCAACAAGAGTATTGACGGCCGCATGACTGTCACCCAGCTTGCCGCTAATGGACCTACCGGCCCCGCAGCTCCCGCACCTCCCGCAGCTACCGCTCCTTCCGTTCCTCCCACTACCGATGTTTCTAGGCGGAAAATCTTCGTTGGTCATGTCCCATCTGAGATGCCTTTTGAGCGTCTCCGGTCCTTCTTTAGTTCTTATGGGGAGATAGAGGAAGGGCCACTGGGTTATGACAGTCAGTCGGGCAAGTTTAAGGGCTATGCTTTGTTCATTTATAAGACAGTGGAAGGTGCTCAAGCGGCTCTTGTTGACCCTGTAAAGAATGTTGAGGGGCACACCTTGCACTGTAAGCTGGCCATCGATGGGAAGAAGGGGAAACCTGGGACCGTTGTTTCTGGTTCTGGGGCTCCAGGGAAACCACTGGGAGGCATCAGAGCTGATGGCCTTGGTGATGGGCTCGGTATGGGTTCTCAGTCCTCAACACCGGGTTCCTTCTCAAGCCAGTTTGGTGGCCCTGGCGGCGGCTTATCTTCCTATGGCGGTTTCTCCGGCGGTGGCGGGTACCCTGTAGTTGCGACAGGTATCGGCCACAATCACAATCTGAACACTCCTTTGCAATCAGCTGTTGGCTTAGGAAACACGGGTTTGCCTTCAGTGGGCGGTCAGGCTCCTCCCTCACTGGCGGGTTCTGGATTTGGGGGTTATGCAGGAGGTGGTATGGGTGGTGGGCCGTATGGTTATTCATTACAGTATTCAGGCTCTGGTGGCTATGGAGGTTTGGGCACGGGCTCTTCTTTCTATCGCACGCCTGCAAGCTCTGTTGGTATGCCTACAAGCAGTTTTCCTGAGGGCGGCCCATATTCTTCTTCTTCCATGTACCAAGGTCAGCACCATCAGCCTGCAGGTTCATCTCCTGGACACCGGATTCCACCTGGTGGGGGCATGCATCACAACCTACCCCATTATTTCTAAGGTAATTGTTTTCCTCCATTTTTTTTTCATGTATATTTACATAGCATGCTTCATTTTTATGATTAATTATTTAGCTGATTTTGGAATAACTTTTAGATCACCTGAATATTGGATGGTATGCTTTGTGATTACAATTGTACCATGGTTTGATGCCTTGAGGGTTGTCTGTCTCGTTTCTTTTATATATTCAATGGTACTGATTTATCTTTATATTGAAATGATTTCTTTATTTCATATGTTTGATGTCTTCATTTGTTTTCTTGACGAGAAAATTGTATTTCAAACTTAGGTGTTAAAAGTTTTATATAAATTCTCATTGCTATCTATTTGTCGTACTGTTGATTATTTGATTGCTGATTGAATAAAGCTATACTCCCTGCGTAAGTTTATATTTAAAGCAATGTTAAATTTTTTGCAATTCTTCTTCTTCTTGTATATATGCCACAAAGATCCATAAAATTTCAAATTATTCTGGATTCTGCTCAGGGATTGTAGCGATGCTCTATTTCATTTATATTTCTCTCCAAGCATGTGTCAAATAGAGTTTTAACCATTTTATACTTTTTGGTTCTTTAAATTACTTAGGTGTGTTAGCTACAAAATATTCACCTGCTGCTTGTCGTTTGTGTTGTTTTAGAATAACTTGTTATATTGGTTCAGGTTTTGGTAGATTAGATTTTGTTTTTTTTGGAGTTTTTTCAATGATGTTTTGATGCATATCGGTTAGCGGGGCATTGTTTTCTATTTGTGTTTGTTTCTGAGACTGACCTTTTTATGTGACTAGTGTTCCTTCTGTTATTGAAGTCATGGATTACATTTTACTTCTTGTCATGTTTAAACCTATTTGGGTGAAACCTTCAAACAATTAATTTCAATTTAATTTATGAAAAATTTTCTTTATAAATGTTGTATGAAGGCGAGTTGGTTTTTTTAGGGGGTAAAATAACATTTACTTTGATTTTTATCTTAACAAATTAATTCTAATGCTGTTATACTTGCAAGAGGCTTATGATTTGCAGTATGTGATGTCATTTTGTATATTGCATGTTTTTTTATTTTCTTCATGAATGGTTGTTTATATGAATATGATCGAGTTGCTAAACCGTCTTCTTGTTTTTTGTTTTCTTCTTCATTCCATTGTGATTGTTAGCTTCTGGTTCAGCTTGATAGATACTAGATGTCGAGACATCACTCATTAACCTTTGGTGTTTTCTTATTCCATTGCAAACTTTGGAGTATATATGGAGGTTTCTTAGCTACCTTTCAACCATGTTGAGAAGCTTTCTTGGTTTTGAAAGTTCTATACTATTTATGGGTTTGAAGCATGCATTTGGCTGTTCTCTTAGTTTTTTACATTCAATTGCATTTTGCTATTGTCATTGTGTATGTATGCAATATTAAAATTTATTTCTTTTTTAGTTTTTTGATGCCTTATTTGAATTTTTATCAATTTGAATAATCTTTTGTGTACCTGGATATAATTATGAAGCCATAGGTGCCTTCTTTTGTCCCCTAGGAATCTTTGTTTGGTAGGCACAACTATTTAAATTACAGTTAATCATCACTTATCTTCACAATTGTGTGCTTTGTATTATTATATTTTTACTTGCTTATATATTGGGTGTAGGGATGAATTGTATGTTTCAATAAAAGCAAAAAAAAAAGAGGTGCGTTGCCATTGGTAGTTGTCTAAACTCATTGAGTTAGATATGCTATTTTTGTGTATTTTAAACTTTAAAGACAATGCACAAGGCAAAGTCTACAAAACTTTTCTGTTACATGTAATTATTTATTTACTTAAAATAAAAAAAGAAGAGATATAAAGTTAAAAAAAATATTTCTAAGTTATTGATATTTGATTGTTGGAGTTTTGTTGCATGGAGCATTGACATGTTAATGGGCTTCACAATCACATTCTCATGTCGTTTGCCCACCTTCATATGGTTCATTGGATCTAATGAGAAAGGATTTTGACATTCAGCTATGGAAGGAAGTAATGCTTTTGTGGCCATATTTTTCAAAACTTTTACAGTTAATTATGATAAAGTGACGTGTGAACTTTTAAGCAGTGGAAATCGGAAATTTTTTGCTATCAGTAGTTAATTTTGATTTTTTTTTTTTCTTGTCTTATTGATAATTTATTTGATTTTTTTGTTTGAGTTTTCAGGAGCTAGAATATTTGCCAAGTGTTATTTATAGTTGTTTAAGACAAGACTAGTTGATGTTAATTCATGCATCAATAAGTAATGCAGGATGTTCAGTCAAGGCTTTCTTTTGTTTATGTGGCATTCAATACTTATTTATATGTAATAAACTAATGCAACAAACATGCAATTTTTACTTGAAAGTAAGCTATTATCTTATCACAATTATTAACAGCTCTCACTGAAAACTAAAAATAGAAAAAAACTGTATGTGGATTTTTCATTTTATGTAAAATTTTAAAAAATAAGGATCTGTGATATTCACCTATGATTGGGATTTCATGCAAAAGAAGGACAATGAGATTGTAGAAGATTTGACAGAATTCATTTGTTCATTCAAAGGAAATTTATAAATGAAGAGAGGAAAAAAAAAATTGGGGAAGAAGAAACCAATAAATAAGTTTCATGTTTTCTCTCGCAAAATCTTTTCAAGCTCATACTTGATGATGAAATGGAATTTCGGAAGGCGGAGAGTGCTTTGAACATTCAAACTAAATTCTATTGAGCCATAGAAGTGTTTTTTCCCCTCTAATTTATGGCCACCAAGTAGGATCAAATAGGGGACCAAAGAGCCTGCGGCAATAACTGCAGCAGAAATGGGAAGTTTGAAACTGGGTTAGAAATCAGAAATATTGAAGCTTTATGAATTAGAATAGGGACAACACAACATCACCTCATGTAACCTGTTGGAATAAAAACTGTTCCTGTTACCTTAGTTGTATTTTGGTCACTGCAAAATAATTTGGCAAAAAAGCTAGGTTTAAATCTTTTCTTCGCTTTTGACCTGAAAGCTATGATTGCTGTCCTTATATTGACAATGCTTGCTTGTGCTGGTAATATGAGTTGTGATGCCTTTTATTGATGATCTAATGATAAAATATGAAATAACCAAGCAGATAGAAATTGGTTTGGTTTATGACTTAAAAAAATTTGAAAATTTTAAGTTTAAAGCTATACTTATTCATGTTTTAGCTGCTTGGCACCTCTATATGCTACAAGTGATTGGGTAGAACATGCCGCCACCTGAGTTTCTTTTGCCTTCTCTTGTATTCATTTCGAAAAAGAAATGCTTTATACCTATAGTCAACTGCTCTTTCGAAATTTCAGGTAATTTGGTGACATCATATCTTCGATTTTTTTTTTATTTGCTTGTCATCTGGTATGAAAATTTTTTGCAATTAATTTAAAATAGTAATGGCCCATGTAATTTACTTCATTGCCTGATTCTTTTCTGATTACTTTTTCCACTTTTGTTTGTGCTTCTTTTGATGCTGCAAAACTCATAAATAGCATCTTTTCATATTTATTTATTTTCTGCTTCTTGTTGATTACAATTTCTCCTTATTCTGTTAGTGATTCATTAGCTGATGTATTTTTCTTTATTTTTTTTTGCTATATATATCTTATATGTCTGATAGCTGTGTATTTAATGAATTTCAGTATAATGGTTTTTTTTGGAGTATTTGTTTTAGTATTTATTGGTTGATATTTTGAAAAATTATGGAAATTTTAGTTGTATTATTTTATTGTTATTTAACTTAGAGGTGGTATTTTGTCGCGAATTGATTGTGGATGTCAAAAGTTTTTTACGGACTCTTGCAAAAATAATATTTGTGATATATTTTTTCTAAAGATGATCTTAGTTTATAGATGGGAATGCTTCTCCATTGGTCGGTCATCCCATGTGATTTTAGGCCTTAGTTTTTTTTATGATTCATTTTGCCTATATGTCTAAAGTTTTTGCAAAAATTGGTTTTTTTAAGTTTTGAGTATCTTTGCAAATCATCATGTTATGCATTCATTAATTTTGTTTCTTTCTTAGTGGTGTTGAGAAGTCCTTTTTCTAGATTATTTTTTATTGACAACGCTCAGTTTATTAGTTTTTCTGGCATTTCAGTTTGGTACTTATTACTAGAAACCTATTTTAGAATTTGTTACAAATTTTAGAATGTGGTTTTACAATGTTATGAAAGGTGGACCAACGGATGGATAGCATTAAGGGTCTATTCTGAATTTTTTTTTTACTACTTTGCCATTCAGACTATTGTTATAATATCTTTTAAAGCTATTGTAGCTCGAGCTGATGATATTGTTTGAATAATTTGTTGTTTGTGTGTTGTTTGAAACTGAGAAATTGTTTATTATTGATTTGTTTAAATTATTAGTTGTTATTATTTTAACTTAAAAGACTAAAATGCCCCTATATTTTAGTGATATCAGATGATCTTTTTTACTTAATTATATTTTTAATTATCAAATGTTAAATGTCCGAAATAAATATTAATAAAGTATGAAGACCTAATTTAGCATAAAACAAAAAAATATATAAATGAAAAATATTTAAAATATATATCATATAACGCAGGAAACATGATCCGGACGAGCAGATGGAGGCCTGATGATTTTGAGATGGAGATGGGATGGTTTTTTGGGCCTTTTTTTTAATCATTTAAACATGGGAAACAGATAAATTTTAGAATAACTTGCCTCTAGTAATATAAGAATGAAGTTTTACAGAGACCTTCTCAAGATAAATATGCAGCCAAACAGTTTACAAATACCTCTTCCTCTTTCAAGAACAGAAAATACTGATAAAGCTGTGTCGAAGGAGAAGACCTTAGTTGCATATGTAAAATTTGTGCAAACGATTTTACATGAGCTACTGTTAAGAAAACTTGTAGCAGTTTATTAGCATGGATCTTGATGATGATCATTTGATATTACAGGAATCTTCAACCAACGTGCAGTCGTTGAATATCTTGCACTTTTTATTTGCCTTTTTTTTTACAGGTTAAATGCCTTTGTCTTTTATAATCTAAGGTCTTCCTGTATTGGCTAATGGTAATATTTTCCATCGCGCTTTCCTTTTTCCTGACTTCTTTTTCGGTAATATTTTAATTATTATAGTTTGTATTTATCACTTGATTAAATGAATTATGATGGGTGTGCTATTCAGGTGTCTGACAACTCTTGGGAGCAAATGCTTTGAATGGCTTTTCTGAAAGCTGCTTTGTTGATGTTTGCAAAATCTTTGATGATGCTTCTGCTTGTCTTCTCTGCAGTACGGTTTACTCTGGTTGTTTGGATTCACTATAAGTAGCGTAGTATTTTGAGAACTTTGTTCTATGGAGACTATTCTCTTTTCTCTGCATGTGCCGTTCCTAGTTGCATATTGATGACGTTTTGCATGATTACTAGGTTGTTTTGCTACTTTTTTTGTTCCAATGTTTGATATTTCTGGTTTCTCTATGAAGGATAAACTTCAAATGTCTGGGGTTGTAATTCTAGTAATTATATACATTAATGTTTTGTCGTGTGACTTGCCTACCAAATGGGACCATGTTTCCTACATTTGGTAAAATGTTATCTGATTTGGTATTTGTGACCTTGTCTTATCCTGTACTTGGAATACTGTGAAACTTTGTTTGTTATTACACTTCCTCCAATGAAATTTAAATTCCTTGCTTGCTGATTTATCAGGAAGTTTTGTATCTTTCTGGCAATTTTGTCTTTTTTTTTTTATAATGTCAAGTAAATTGTATTGATGTTTAGTAAAATTATGTTTAAGGGAGCTGTGAGTTCTGATTTTCTGGTATGAAATTGTTGTGGCTTTGTTATGAAATGTTTGAACGACTAATATGCTATAATATGATATCCTATTTTTTAATTTGTATATATTCGATTAAAAATTAGGATTACTTAATTATATAAACAGTAAATTGTATTGATGTTTAGTAATATTAGGTTTAAGGGAGCTGTAGGAGTTCTGGTTTTCAGGTATGTAAATGTTGTAGCTTTGTTATGAAGTGTTTGAATGTCTACTATGCTCTAATATGTATCCTACTTTAAATTTGTATATATTTGATTAAAAATTAGGATTAATTTATTAAATGAACAAGCTAAAAACTATCAGATCTTTTATTGGAGAAGCTATCTAAAATATGTCTAAGAAAGCTATGTCAACTTTTATACAACTTTAATTTGTTTTTTAGTTTCTCAAAACTATTTTTTCAATGCTCTAAAATAGCTTTTGCAGTTGAAGCATAAACAGGCACTGGAAGGCTATTGCTAAATAGAACTTGTTTATTTATTTTGCTTTCTCCAATGTTTGGTAATGTTGATCGCTTTAACCTGTATTAATTGTATAGTTTAGTTTTCGGTTATTTCTTATTTTATGCTTTTATTTTTTCTCTAATGAAATTGAATAATATGATAGACCAAAGTGGCCTGCATCTTTCTTCCAATTTGCATTGAGAGTAAGAGATGAGCATGGTAACTGCAGTTTTGAACTGTCTTCCACTTCATTTGCATGCTTTCTTATTCTCCTTTGTTTGGACAATGAGAGGTGTGCCATTGGAGTTTTATATGTTCACATTTATATAGAGAAATGGAGTGCTCTTCTTAGTTGACTGAGTTTGGCCTTTCTAAATAATGCCTTCATGACCAAGGGACCGAGAGTCAGAGAAATGCTTTTTATATGTGTTGTTTTTTGCATCTGTTGCATGCCCATCCAAATCACTTAGCACTTCCGACTATTTGAACCGTCATGAATCTTGGATTTATCACTAAGGTAAATATTGTAAGCTTTCTAGCCGTGACTGCTGTTTTGAGGCTACAATTCTTCTAATACTTTGACATACCAGAGCAGTGATTTTTTTTTTTTAAATTTTGTTTGGCATTTACATACATAGCACAAAATTCTAATGCATTTACATATATCATACCTAAACTTTCATATTTACACAGAGTATCATATAAAAAATGGCACCATATTACCACTTCTTAAAAGTGGTTTACACATTTTCATGCATTGGTTCAAAGCACCTAAGTGTTGTGTGTGTGTAAATATGAATGTTTTGGCGTGGGACAAATAAATGCATGAGAATTGTATGCTAGGTATGTAAATTTTCCTTTTTATGGTTTATTTTTATTAGGTTAGTTGAGTTTGGTATGAGCTCGACCAAAGTTGTAATTAGGCTGTATGTATTCTGGCCCCAGATTAAGACTTAGGCTTGTCTTTGAACATGCCAAGTAGCTGAAGTTAGTAGAACCATTTTCAGAGATAGGTAGCCCCTCTTTGATATTCTCTGTTTCTTATCCCAGGCCCTCCTTATTTCCCTTTTGTGCCTTGTCAAGGCAAATTTTCTGGTTTTCTTCTGCATGAGTTACTGTAAGTATATTAGGAGTGGGGCCTAGTTCATATAATTATTCCTCAACATCACGTACTACTATCCCGTGGGAATTTTTTGCACTAAATATATTCTAAATCCTGTTTTGGAGACATCTGCACAGTAACACCTTAGATGCTGAATAAACTGGCACATTGAATCTCTGTTTGATTCTGTTTCTGTATTAGCCGGTTATTCATTAAAATGGCAAAATGAATCATAAGCGAAGTAAATGAAGCATGGTGATGCTTCATAACTAAATGAAATGTATAAACATGAAGAATTAAAACTACCTCACTTTGGCTGATAAGTTAAATTAAAATTGTAAGTTATGGATTATGCAACGTTTGTGTGCATGAATATTGAATGATCAAAAGATGATACTTTGAAAGAACTTGGAATAAAATATTGACGATGTTCTTGTACGAGCTCAAAAAAGCATCTTGCATGGTTATTACTTTCAATTTTCGAAGGCTAATGAAATGTTTAAGAGTTGCCATTCTATTGAGTGGATCTCTTGCTAGAGGATGCTTCACATTTGGGCTCTTTTAACCTTGACTGTGAGATACTGCACTTTTATTATTACTTTGCAATTTTGGCATGGCTTAATTGTTATTTTATGTAAGCTATATTATTATTCATTGAAACTTCCATAGTTGGTGGTTTTTTCTTTTTCTAGGTTGCAATTAGGTCGTAAGATCATTATAATTATGATTATTAACGATTGTAATAGTTTCAGATAAAATACTATTAAGAATTTTATCGATTTTTCAGTTGTGAAAACTGAACTTTTAGTGATGAATCATGATTTCTTCCGCTAATGCACTGGACAAATATAGTGCTAATATTATCACGTTGAATTAATCAATTGTAAGTAAAACTCTTCAGTCGAAATATTATTCATTGAAACCTGTTTGATGCAGATTTGCAACTAGAATAAGGCTGTGTTTATCCAAAATTATATCGCTTTATTTTCTTTGGAACATTTAGATGCATAGCGCACAATTCTGATGTATTTGCATATCTAAACCTAAGCTTTCATATTTATGCCCAGCTCTCATACCATTAATATCACATAAAAATATCACTACTATCATTTTTTTTTAAAGAAGCATACGCAGGTTTTAAATACAAAAGTGCTATGCACTTAAATATGAAAGTTTAAGTGCGCGATATATAAATACATAAGAATTGTGTGCTATGGATGTGAACGTATCCACCTTTTTTTTTCCTTTTAATTTGAGCAAACACCCAGCTTATTAAGAATATGCTGTTAGGCTATTTACTCCATCCTTAAACTTTCATAATGAATAATTAATTATTCATAACATGCTCATCTTCAGTATTTTGTTAGTGTTTATGTTTTCAAAAGCAGTCTTTAAACTGTAAGACGATTGTTTTTATACCTAACCTTAATATAAAAACTAAAAAGGGCATTTACATACATACCACCAAATTTTCATGTGTTAACATGTCTAAAATTAATTTTTCGCTTTCTACATTTGTACCTATATATATATATATAGTATTAGTGTGTAATACATTAGAATTGAGTGGTATGACTGTAAATCTTCCAAATAACAATAATAATAAAAAAAATGCCCAGATGCTTAATACATTCCTTAACTTAACCCCAACGAAATTAAACTAGAGTCCCATTTAGGGAAAAAAAAAAAAAAGTCATCAGTCATCCTAGAAAAAATGGAGCTATGGAGTCGGCTTCATAGCCGAAGTAAATACTGAACTAAAAGGGAACAATAGGGGATCTTACAATGTAGGCGTAAAGCAGGACGTTCCAGGTATCCGGAATCCCTGGCAGGCACCAATGGCTGCAATCAGCATGCGTGTCCGGACGCTTCCTATCATCCCCGGTGAGTAGCTTTCCCTGCCTTGTAGTATACACGGACGTGTGGCCATCTCTCCTCCGCTCCGACAGGCCGGTAATGTTCAGATACCTCACCGGCGTTCTCATCTCCCGTATGGTTCTCTCCACTATGGATACCATGGATCTCGGATATGTCTGTACGTATCTCTCATATCCGATTGGATCCGTCTTGTTGTAGCACCAATGGAGGTTTGCACTGCAATTTCATAACAGTTTTTCTTACTTTCTTATCTCATTTTAGGTTCGCACTGCAATATTTCTTATTTTAAAGAAAGATAGTAATCGCCACATTCGTGAAAAGGAATGCGGGTGTAGAAATAATTCTTCATGCACTCCAACACTGGTAAGGATAAAATTTTTACGAAGAGAATTATTTTACTAATTTGTGTGGATGAGGTCGGATTTCTTTTTGGATAGTTTTATATATTTGAAAAAGAGCACGTGATCTATTTAACATAATATTTTCGTGCATAATAAACAAGCATTTTTGTGATCAAAATCAACGTCAACTGGATCACGCATTTTTTAATGTATTAAAAAATAATATTGTAAATCTCTATAGAGTACCATAAGGAAATTTTCTCTTATATGTCAAAAAAGCATGCTTTTTTAATTAAATATTGGCGCATTACTGAAAACATAATTTAGAAAGAGTTTATTAGTTTCGTTGCACTTTGACCGAATTGACAATAATTTCATAATTTATTTGAATATTTTAAACTTAAGAAAAAAGAGGGTATTAATATCTAAATCAATGATTTCAAATATATGAAAAGTTGCGATGTTTTATATCCCCGCTAGAAGTTTTAAATACGTAAAATATGAGGCATCTTCTGAAAGTTCTAAATAATAATCATTATTTTAATTAATGAGATTAACAAGTTAAAGTTAAAGTGGTCATGTACATGCATCCACTTTATTCTTACGTATTCATCAATGTAATACTAATCATTCGTATTTATATGTTTAGCACTATTATTTTGATATAAAAAAGTTGAACATTTATTTCATGAATAGATTTATAAATGTAAATATAAAAGTTTGGGTCTTGGTATGTATGTAATTTTTTAAATTAAATAACTAAAACTTGCTTTTAAATGTAAATTTTTTTTTAGGGATATTTACATACATATAGCACACAATTCTTGTGTAATTACCTATCTTACACCTGAACTTTCATGTTTACATACAGGAGGCTCAAATTTCTCATCACATACAAAAATAATACAATTATCACTATATAAAATTGAAATTTACCTTTTCTTGTATATTTTAAAACATCATATGATAAAGGAAAAATTTAAAATAAAAATTTAGATAAATTTGATAATTCTGTTATAGAGCTTAATAAATTTAAGAAAAATCCTTTTTTTTTTTAATTTACTTTTTGCTTTATGTTAACTTTTGTTTTCTTTTACTTTTTATGTTAACTTGAAAAATGGTAAATTCTCTCATATTTTCAAATAAGGTATAAAAAAATAAAGGTAAAATTAATTATTGTAAATACTTGTTTTAATTTTTTGTTTATGATTTGGTGCATACCTCAAGAACAAAAAGGGGCAATTGCATAAAAGATCGCCTTAAACTTGGCATTTGCAAATTGACCGCGCGATTTCAACTATTTTTCAAATTCTCACTCAAATATCATAATGGTAAAATCCCAACCAATATTTTTTATTTTTATCAAATTCTCATTAGTTTGATCGTGGCACATGAAACTTTTTTTAAAAAATGACCTATATGGTTAATTTGTAAATATTGATGTTTCGGGTGTGTATATGTAATTGGGCAATTTGTTTGGATGGATTTGTATATATTGTATATATATTGGAAATTATTGTTTTAATTGGCTGAAAGTAAATGCAAAATATTATTATTCAATGAGAAATTATTCCATTCGGACGGCTTATGCAGAGATGTATGCACCCCATCCGATCTCCACCGTTGATCAGGGATTTTATCAAATTTTTTTTTTTTAAAAAAGACCTACTGAAATACAACTTTGAAGTGATCAACAACGGTAGATACCGGTGCATAAACAGTTCATATGAAATAATTTTTCATTATTCAATACAGCGGAAAGTTCCCCTTCCTCGACCTCAACTCACGATTTCTTCTCATTGCAACGCCGCAGATCCAATCGACCGCCGCCCCGTTGAGCTTCCGCCGTTATTGAGAAATCATCCCACAGACTCTGGATCTTGTCGTCGTCAGCTTCCCCCTCTTCTCTGTACGCTGAGAATTTTTATTTACTTATTTTTTT